>PVJH01021732.1:0-38014 GCA_004026705.1 Nesogale talazaci
CCCACCTGTCCCTCTCCCATGTCCATCCAGAAATGTCATCCTATTATTTTCTTTTCTGGTTTGTTTATCCCTTGAAAATACAGATGCAGCAGTAGAAATATGCCCCCACACAACACAATAAGAAGTAAAACAATAGCCACCACTACAATCGAAAGGTAACAATATAAATAACAGCAAGCCTTATAACTGGTTCAATGTCTGTCTTCCTTTAAGTGTTTTCCAGTTGAGTCTGATGGGACACCTTGCCGTGACCCCACAGTCTGTTTTTTGTATTGCCTGGGGACTCCATTGCTCTGCTCCCCTTGCTGCTCTGTTGCACACCCCCAGTGTACTGTTGCATCATGGTGAGCTCAGAGCAGACACAATCCCTTCTGTGTGTCTCTAGTGTTGTCCCTCCTGGTGCTATGGGTCAGGGAGGAGTGTTATATCTTGTGGTGAGGCCTGTCCTATGGTCCTCTTTGTGCACTGGCTTCTCTGAGCAGAAATAATGTCCTCAGGACTTTGTGAGCTAGTGTGTTAGTCTGGATATACTAGAGAAACAAATTCATAAACACGCATATGGATATAAGAGAAAGGTTATATGCAAGAGGAATGGAACATTGAGAAAGTATCCCAACCCAGTCCAGTCCAAGGTCACAAGTCCAATAGTAGCCCATATGTCTGATACCAATCTATAAAGTCTCCTTCTGTCACAGGAAGCATGTGCACAGGAAGCACAGGGCAATCACAGGCCAGTGAGTGCAGCATCTTGTGTATCCAGTGGGGATAGAAGCATCCTGGCACTGGCAGGGGTCTCCCCATGGCTCCTCGTTTCCAGGGCTCAGCGTGCGTCAGAGGTATACATTGGCAGTAGAAGCATCTCAGCACTGGTAGGGGTCTCTCCATGACCTGCCAAGCATCTGAGCACTGGCAGGAGTGTCCATGTGATTTTTTCATCCCCAGAGGTTTGGTTCCATCAGGGTAAGCCCATGAAGCTTCTCCTCCGGCTCCTCCAGTCTCCAGGAATCAGGATCTATCAGCATGCTGTCATTTCATCTTGTCAGGAGTTCGTCTCCAAGGAACTGAGTCTCTATTCTCTCATCTTCACCAGGGAATATCGTGAGACTTCCCAGAATTCTCAAAGAAAGCCATGCCCACACAGAGGTCCCACTAGCTATCTCCAGATTGACAGGCTAGACTCCACCCCTACATTCTTAGTCAAATTGGCCCCAGAGTCCATGACTGCCACAGCTAGGATGTGCTTTGCACTTTTTTACCTCCCCCTTATTGATTCAGTGTTCTGTGATCAAACATGTTCCTCTCCTTGAGCTGTAGCTACAGTGCTGTCCTTTGAAGTGGATTTTTCTGGGTTGTGTGGGGGCAGGGGCGAGGGCTGGGGGGAGGGGGAAGTCCTGTCCATATAGTTGGTAATGGGCCAGCCCCTCAGACCTCTTTATTGCTTCATGTCAGTGTGTTGCATTCATGTCTCGGGGCAGCAGGTTAAAATCTAGTCCCTCTTTCTCTATGGAGATATGAACAACACTCTCCCTTTGGGTGGGTTAGTTCCTCGTTCCCCCATCTACCCATGTCTTTTCCCCCTCTTTTGCCCTTCTTTTTAGTGGGCTACCATATATATTCCTGAGTTTAGTTTGATCCTGCCATATCACCTGGGCCTCACCACAGGGATGTATGTATACAGTAGTTTCTTTCATATGTTCTTTTGTTTTTTTTTGGAACTTACCTCAGTGGACACATGTTGTACTTGTCCTTTTGTGCTTAGCTTTCTTCACTTAGCATAATTTCCTCCAGCTTGACCCATGTGTTGATGTGTTTCATGCATTCTTCACTGCTTTTTGGGATGCATGCATAGCACTCTATTGTTTGTATATACCACCTTTTTTTAAAATTTATTCATTTGTCTGTTGATGGAAATTTGCATTGTTTCCAGCTCCTTGCTGGAATTGTGAATTAGCTCCTTGCAGTGGATAAGAGTTCCTATCTCTCTGCAGCCTCTCCAACACTCGTTACCTTCTGATTTCTTGAATTGGACTATCTTTGAGGGTGTTTGTTGGTATCTCATTGTTGTTTTAATTCGCATTTCTCTTATGGCTAGAGATCTGGAACATTTTCTCATATATTTGTTGGCCATTTGGACTTCTGCCCCTGAGAGAGCTCTCCTCACGTCCTTTGCCACCTCCTCAGTGGACACTTAGTTTTTTCCTGTTGTAAGTTGGCAGAATATTGTATATTTCTGTAATAATACCTTTACATGATGTGTCATTGCTAGAAATCTTTTCCCATTCTGTGGTCTCTATTACTCTTGGAAAATTGTTTCGAAGTACACCAGAGTTTTATTTTTAATAAATCCCACTGCCACCTCTGTGTTTGTGTCCTTCCCTATTTCTGATTGCCTATGCATTCCCTGAGTCAAAGTTCTCAGATTAGTTCGAGTCCCCTCATTGGTAATCCTAACAGTTTAGGGTTTTAGCTCTAGGTCTATGATCCACCTTGAGTTTATTCTTGTGCATGGAGTAAGGTAAGGATCTTATTTCATTGTTCTGCACATATGTATCCATTTTTTCCAGCATCATGAATTGAAGAGGGCATGCACTTCCCATTTGATGTGTTTGGGGCCTTTATAGAAGATCAGTTGTTTGTATGCTGATCATTTTATTTCTGGGTTTTCAATCATTTTCCATTGGTCTGGATATCCATCATCATACCAATAGCATACTGTTTCGACCACTGTGTTTGTGTAGTAGATGCTAAAATCAGGTAAAACAAGCCCTCCAGCTCTGTCCTTCTTGAGGAGTTCTCTCCTAATTCTCTGTTTCTTCTCTCTCTGTATGAACTTGGTAATCTGTTTTTCTAATTCTTTGAAGAAAAACAATGGAATTTGTATCAGGATAGCATTGAACATAGATAGTGCCTTGTCAATGGGTTGCAGTAGAAGACTACAGAGAAGTTAGGGGTGGTTAACAGGAGTAACCACATCATTAGGGTGGTAACAATGGAGAAGGCAAATTTTATTTGAGGAAGGAATGCTCAGGAGAGGACTTCCAGTCTACTAATGTTAGATTCATAGATGTCTGTGATTTTGATTAACTTTCTCTCCTCCATAAGAGCATTTGTGTGAGTATTTCCATATTCTCAAAAACATAGATGGTATTCACTATGTATCATTCTTTGAGAAACTCATAAAATGGCAATGAGAATAAGCAAATAATAAGCTTCTGTCAGCAATGTTGATTATATTCCATCCAATAGGGTGAGAAATTCATTGTCTCTGTGAGGGCTGCAATCAAATAGATATACAATGAAATTGCAACAATAAAAACAATAGCTTATCCCTAAAATGCACCAACTGAATCCTTCATCAGTTGACGTGAATTATGGGGTTTGGTGTACTTATATACAATCAGTTGGACTAACTTTAGAGTTGATGTAAATAGGCTAAAGTTAATAAATATATGAACCTGAAATATCTGCAGGTCTTCACATTTATATTATTATATCTATACTATGCATAAAGTAAAGAAAAATCTTTGAGAGGGCCATTGGCTCACTTTCTTAAAAGTAAACATGAATTTTCATGTATGTTAGTCATTATTTAGTTACTTTTCATTTTTTTGTTTTGCCCACTCATTCCTATCATTATTGTAATAAAACTGTATGTTTTATTACATGTATTTTAATGTAAAAGCCACTGAGAGAGGAAGCCCTGGAGCATACAATTTATGTTGAACAGTCAACACTTGAAGTCATTCGAGTAGCTACTTAAATAGTGGGAACAGTATATTTCTAGGCATCCTAAAAATGTAGTCTAATTATCCCACAAGGAATTTGCTGCACCAAGCAATATTTCTAGCATCCCAATGCTATATTTGTTTTCTACTGGTTTGCTTAAATTCAATAAAAATTCTTCTCTACGGAGAAGCTGAAACAGAACAAGACCCCCCACAAAGTCTATTACAATGGAAATGGATGTTTGTTTTGCTAGTAATTTCATATTTTTTAATCCAGTATGGAGTTACAAGAGTTGAGTAGAATTTCTGTCAGAGTTTATCTTCTGGAGGTTGCCATAATAGCATGTGTATGACTCTGAGAACAGCAAGTGAAAGATGGTCGAGTCTTCATTCTTGCCCAAGAAGAAAATGTAATGAGGCAATGAAAACAATTAAGTAAGGACAGCATAATGCTCTTAGTGAAAGATGCTTAACCATTGGCAGTAGAACAATATGTTGTCAGTGTAAGTGAAGTATAATACACAAGAATAAATAAATGATGTTTCTAAAATTTTCTTCAGACAAGGCAGCAAGGAGAAGGGTTGCTAAAAATTGTACACTGAGTTGATTTATGCCCTATACTTATGACTCCATATCATCATGAGATTAGTTTCTGAAAGGAAGAGAAAAGAGAGATGAAAAATACTTTGGAGGAAATAGCTAACTAAAATAACTTAAGGAGGAGCTTTAGTATTGGAATGATAATTCCCCTTCACTTCCACACCATATTTGTCACATTTGTTAAAGCTATGCTTACTTGTGTTTTCCATGTTTACCCATTCTGTCCTTTTTGATACTATCATAGTTTTTTCAAACAATGCAGAGATAAATAATTTATCTAATACAGGAGTCCTGGGGGCGTGACGGCTACACATTGAACTGCAATCTGAAAGTTCAGCCCAACCTGAATACCACCAGCCTCTGTTCCTCTGACACGACTTTCTCATCACTCCAGGAGCTACTGCCTGGGAAATGCACAGGGCAGGTCTATCCCTTTCTATAGGGTCCCTATGAGTTGACAGCAATCAAATTCTGAAAATCACTCAGTGAAAAATCTGAGTCCATGTTTTTGTGATTTTGCTTTCATTCATTCTCAATTGTAGTGAGCACTAACAATAAAATAGTGGACACATAGAAAACTCCTATTATTCCACTAGAGTCAAACTGAATTAATGGACAAGGAACTTACTGAATGCATTGCTATGCAAGGGCTTACAATACATGTGGGTATTCAGGAAATTGTGTGTGATTTCGTGACATTCTCAGCTACCTTTTATGTATAGCCCAATCTCTTCGGTCCTCCATTTCTGATACCTGTGCCTCATTGCTAGATTACACATCTCACCGATCTTACTCGACCACACTGCACTACGTTCCTCATCAGTGATCTTGCTAAGATGTAGCAAAACAAGCATGTTACAGCTCTGTATTTTATCTTGTTGGGCATACTGTGATAAGTAGGTTTATTGTACCAAAATGACCAAAAAACACATGTGGCATTAACTAAAGGGTATAGAGATAAATGGCTTCATAAGTCTCGCTCTTCTTGTCTACTGCTCTTTGATCAACCAGTGTGCTCCTGCCTTGCTTGTTCTGTGCCTCCATTTACCAGTTTCACTACGTGGACTATATCACTTTAAGTTGAGGTTCCTTCAAGACCTGCTTAGCCACACTACTGCCATATACATCTCTTGAGCTGGGGATTGTCGGGCTGTCATCTGGCTGTGACTGTTGATGAGACCTGCTTTGCTCTTTGATCCCTATGGCTGGATAACCTGGATTGCTCTACAGAGGACTACTCAGTGGCCCTCCAGACTTGAAGGACTGCCAGTGTATTAGCTGTCTCACACAAGTCAATTGCACCAAGACATTTGTGCTGCTTTATTGTGCTGCTTTTTATTTCTTATCTATTTATCTATCTATCTTATCTATCTGTCATCCGTATAAAATTATTAGTGCCCTGGTTTTGTTTCTCTAGAGAACCCTGTCAAACATATACAAGTAACCTATTTATAGCTCTAATTTTCCCAAGTGTAAAATGTTAGCAACTATTTAAGAATTATTGCTTAATGGAAATAATGAGTGGGCCCTAAATGAGAACCAGGATGTTTATGTTGTCTCACTCCATCTTTCCAGAAGATTACTAGCAGTGAAGAACCTGAGCATGAAATACATTAATCAAGTAATCAATGGTTTTACCACCACATAGTGTGAAAAAAGTGTCTTCTGATATAATGCACTGAAGAAAGAATATCACTTCTTCAGTATCTTGGTCCAAACCAAATAACGTAATCTAACCATGAGTCAGACAAACCTGATTTGAGAGAGATTTAACAAAGGATGTGGCAAACACACACACGTATGTCAAAAATCAATAACAAGAATGATGCTTTTTTAAATCACTATACTATTCTTTCAGATTGAAGGGTACTAAACATACATAAAAATAAAAATAATATGCAAGTCTGGACTAGATCCTGAATCAGATCTTTTTTGTTTTGTGTCCTTTTGCTTAAAAGGACATATTTGATGTAATTCATAAAAATGTAATAAAGCCTATTTTAGGAAAAACTTTATTGATATAGTTAGGAGTAATTCTGAAGCTTACTTCCAAATGGTTCTGAATGACATTAGTATATGCTATCTGTGGTATATGCTATATTGATAAATGCTATATTCTGATATAGTGCACTAAAGAAAGAATATCACTTTTTTAGTCTTCTAGTCCAAACCAAATACTGTAATCTAACCATGAGTTTGTTACATACAGAGGAAATGATAAAGCAATTTGATAAATATTAGAATTTAGGGGAATCATACTGGAGAGTATGTAGGTATTCTTTCCCCTTTTTTTGCAAAGTTTAAACAAAAGAAAAATTGAAAAAAATATATGTCACCATGAAAAAATTGCATCAAGTACTTAGGAAATGTAATGACTGCCTGCTGTTCTGATGCTGCATGGTTCTGAATTGGGCTACAACTTGTTTGGTTAGCAGTTCAAAACCACCAGCAGGTATTCAGGAGAAAGTCTGGACTGTCTGCTCCCATCAACAAGTGACGTCATGGAAGCCCGCAGGTAGTCAGCCTTGACTCCAAGGGATGAGTGTGCTTTTGTTGCTCTACCGATTAGGTAACAAGCCATTTATTGTTTACTTTTTAACTTCTCTCTTGGATCTCTGGCCTAGTCTTACTATTTGATGCTTTAGCTAAATGAAAATGATCCTACAAATATGCTATTTTTCTTTATCTTTGGAAATGACTTCAAAGTGATTCAAGACTTTCAACATACCTCAAAAAACTGTCCAGTCCCATTGGAGAGGAGATTCCTCACTGCACTCTTCTCATGGATCCGTCAGTGTGTGTTTCCACATTTTCTTGCAAAAATCACAATATAACAACAATAATCATAATCACTGGTACATTATTGCTATGCAATCCACAGATTCCTGATTAATATTTGTTACAGCATAGTTATGTAAAAAAAAATACAGTCTTAATATTAAGGTTCTTCAAAACCCCACATGATGAAAACCTTTCTTTTGAATCCTGTGAGGAATTTTCACTCAGTTTCTAGTTTAAAACAAATGTTCTCTTATAGCATTATAAGTTCTTAGGTAATTTTGCAAATTGTTTTCCATTTCTCCTATACCATTCTTGATCAGACAAGAGCCTTGGGTCTTCATGAAAACCCTGGTTTTGGAAAGGTAAGCAAATTGCTGACTTTCTCCAAAAAAACAGGTGGGAAAATCTGAGGCCTAATCTAGGTTCTAGTGAGTTTTGTTTTTCCTGCTGTTTGGGGTATTTCTGAATACCTCCCAGCAGAAAGAAAATAAAAGAGCACAAAATGTTAGTAAGCTTCTAAATGAGACAGAACTCTTCTGAAAATCATGGTTGCTGATGATATAGGATATAGAAAAAAGAATCTATAAATTTTCAAGGGTTCATGAGGGAGGTTGGCTGAGGGAGGGAGGAGGAAGAAATGGGGAGCTGACATCAGGGGCCAAGTGGGAAGCGAATGCTTTGAAAATGATGATGGTGGCATATGTGCAAATGTGCTTGACACAATGGATGAATATATGTAATAAGAAATGTAAGAGCCCCTAATAAAAGTATATATATATATATATATATATACATATATACATGTATTTTGATCATCACTGCTCTCTATTGGTCATGGGAGCTACCCAGCCTTGCTCCTTGAGAGCAGCTGCTGGCTTTGAACTGCCAAGCCCGTGGGCCACAGGCCTGCAGTCAACCACTACACCACCGGGGCTCAGCCCAAAAGTATATATTTTTAAAAGAAAATAATGGATATTAATAAGATGCCATGCTTTGTCACCTATTTTTCTAATAATTTATATTCTCTACCATTTTTTATCACATCTTTAGCTTTCTTTTGTGATTATTTGAAGATTGAAGAAAGAAATATGCAGTGTTATGTGAAATGTAGAATTCATTATGTGTGACTTCATTATGGTTTTTAATCAGAACTTTTCCCTTTGTGTGATCATCCATATTATTTGATTTAGATAATAATCCTTGGGGAGCATGAAAAGATATCTATAACAAAATGTGTTATTTGAAAAATCAAGATGTGGTTTGCAGAATAAAGTTCAAAGACAAAGGTTAATGAAATTATAGCATACAACACTGTTTATGTGAATGATCCATAATTTAGGAGAAAGAATTTGGTTGCATTATCTGTGGCATATTCACATGCCTAAAATGCAGCAGAAACAACAATTCTAGCTATAAAAATGATGTGATTGTAGCATGAGACAACTGCAGCCATCACATTTGAGGGGTTTTCTATTATTTCTTCATAGATAACTGTATGAATAGTTCATATTATGTTGGATTTGATGTCCAGCACTTCTGTATGAGAAGTGTAAAATATTTCTTTGATATTTAAACACTTTTTATTATCTTACCACATTGTGGATAAACTAAGTAGGGAGTCTGATTGGATGAGTTTTTGCAATGTAAACATACCACAGTGGATCTGCAGGGAGGGAATTATTTGAACATAGCTCTTTTCATCAGGCTGTGCTGCTCTGACAAAGACTTCATCTCTGGATGGGTCCAGGAAGAGAAGGTGTTAAAACACTGATAGGATTTAGTTCGGAAGAGCTTGTTATCAGGATTCATTGTGCTTGACATTTGACTGCACACAAAATAAACCATCAAAGAAGCCAGGGATCTTTGCACAAAAACCAGGGGCAGAAAGAGTCATCTGAACCCCAGGATCACTGGGTGGTGACCCCCTTGATGCTGAGGGCAGTTGTCTACACAGTAGAGTGGCAAAGGTACTAGCAGCAGGACAAGAAGCAAGAGCTTGAGGCAAAGTGGTGGACTTCATAGCCCACTGAACAAGTGGCTGTGAAAGCCACTTGGGGCAGAAAGCTGGCCTAAAGAATCATGCATCTCTGAGCATTTCATTGAGAGAGCATGATTGCTAATCCGATGAACTAGCGCCGAGTGCCTTAACGTAGAGGTTTGCTGGAGGAGGTTGCTTCCTGGCCCTTAATTCTCAAAGTTGGGTTCATTCACCCAAGGGGCTGGAGCTAAGTGCCTTAAGATTGACTTTTACTAAGGAACAATATGCCCTTTAGGCAATTATTAGAAACCCTGAAACAAGTTTGCAACATGTTCTGCCTAATAACTTTATCCTAATCATTAATCACTTGTATTGTAACCCTCTAATCATGAATATTGCCTGTGAATTCTCTGTGGTCATTCCTATAAATTATCAAACTTGGTAGTTGAAAAGGTGGAGAACGATGCGTGTGCTAGAACAGGGTCCAATTTGATTTCCCTGAAAGGGTGCCCTATAAAGATTCCAATACTATGCAAACCCATGAAGAAGGTATTCACATTGATCTTTGTCCCAGGAAGAGTCTTGGAAGTAACTCCAAATTTCATGAAATTTACTACCTAAATGATATTTATGGCAGTTCAACAAATACATATAATAGATTTTATTATGCAAAAATTCTTCATATATTCTCTGAATAAGACAAAAAGATGTCTGAAAAAAATAATAAAACCACTCTGCTTGGATTTGGTTTAGAGAATCATTGCTTAATTCACTTATTGTACTATATGGTTACCAAAACCAGATAGTATGATCTCAAATAAATGCTGCTTTCTCTAGTTACCAACCAATCTTTTTAAAAAAAATAATGTTATTGGGAGCTCTTACAGCTATTATAACATTCAACACATCATCTATATCAAGCACATTTGCACACATGTTGCCACATTCATTTCCAAACATTTTCCACTTGAGCTGTAGTTATAAGCTCCTCTTTCCCCTCCCCCCCTTTTTTAATGAATCATTTTGTTGGGTACTCTACACCTCCCCTCATGATTCATACACACATCAATTGTATGCAGGCCTCATTTGCACACTTGTTGCCATCATCACTCTCAAAACCTCTTCCCTCCATTAGGCCCCCAGTTCCAGCTCTCCATATTTCCCTCCCCCCTCCCCTTCATGAACCTTTAATAATTTACAAATTGCTATTTCATATCATACATTGTTCAATGTGTCCCTTTACTCACTTCCCTGTTGGCCATGCCCCAGAGAGGAGGTTATATGTAGATCCCTGAAATTCCAACCAGCATAACTTAGAAGAGTTATTTGAATTTCTATTTCATTATATATACAGTAAAATGATGAAAATAATCTTAAAATATTAAAAAATATTTATAATATTTTATAATTTCAAATTCATAGTAAACATACAATAAATACTCACACATTCAATGGTATTATCCATGTAATGATTAGATCCTAAGTATAAAAAAGGAATATAATTGGACCTTTCTTAATCAAACTTTATCCTGTCTATGTCTGCAAGGATTCCCTAAGTAGCCTACAAGTTTTAACTCATTTACTTCATAGAACTGAAGGACTGGCATTGAGTATTTGACCTTGGGCTATAAAACTTAAACAAGTACAAATTCAAACAATATGTTAATTATACCATCCAAGAAGAACCCGGTTCATGCCCTCTGGCGGCTTAGAGGGTGCATCCTGAAGAAGAGGAGATTATTGTAGTGTTAAATGCTATAGCAAACATCTGACACAAAAGTATTCAGGAAAAGATGAAGAAAAGTCACATAAACTACAGTGAGAGAGCTACTTTTTAAAAATAATGAGCATTATCTTGAGTTTGGAAAGTTGAACAGATGTCAGCATGCTAAATGAGAGGCGTTTATACATAGATCAAAAAGAGCAATGTATGAACACTATATGATATCAGCTCTATGCATTAAGATGGGGGATAACCCAAGAGAGTGTGATACACAAATAAATATATGATATAAAATGCACTACAATTAGCATTACAAATCTATTGTTTATTTATAATGCATAAGTAAGTGTTGTCATAAATGTAAAAATAATTTATTTCAATACTTGAAAGAATATTGTGCTGCAGAGCTGATAATATTGTGCTAAGATTATATGCAATCTGGCATACTCAGATTAAACAAAGTAATTTAATGGAATAGAAATTAAAAGTGTTAAGACTGGAATACTTGGAAAATTACATTGCGAAGGTACTTTTGTATGAAGTGGTACAGATAATTGATAAAAGATCTACTTAAATTATAGAAATGGCATTATAGTCTTTTCAATATGTAAATGATGTTATATTTTCACTTTATAGCTGTTTGGACACAGAAAGAATGTTGAGGTGATTATAAGGCAATGACATATAGGATGCCCAGTTAGGAGGATGATATCTAGAAGTGCTGATTCTCTCCATGAAGTCAATGAACGTTGTAAAGGAGAAAAGTCTGTTTCTAGAAATAGTTAGAAAGATCTGTAGGACTGTGATCGGTAGGTTTATTATGTCAACCTGACAAAGAGGAACATGTAGGATCAATAAGGTCACAGTTTGATTGGAGGTCCAAAAGAGAAACGGCTCAGCGAGACCCACCCCTCTCTCCCTTTCTCTTTGGTGATCTGACCAGCATTTGGCTGCTTTAGCTGATTCTCTGCCTCAACTTGTGTGTTATACAAACTGTGAAACAGCCAATCCATGGATCATATTACTAGACCTGAGGTTCCTTTGAGATCTACTTTTCCACCCTGCTGGCATGTGTACCACTTGAGCTTGTGGCTGATGGAGTCTCTTGTCTTGCATTGCTCAAGGTCTATATAGCGTATGAGCCTGCTTCACTAAGCCCCCACACTGCTGACTTTTGGTGAACCACCCTGCTTGGTCCCTGTGACCGTATTAGTTGTTATATTGCTTCGTGCTCTCTCTCTCTCTCTCTCTCTCTCTCTCTCTCTCTCTCTCTCTCTCTCTCTCTCTCTCTCTCTCTCTCCTAGCTAGCTATCCATTTATCTATTGATTGATCTAATCTATCATCTATCCACCTATCCATTTATCGATTGACTATCTCTCTACCTATAATATGTATAATCATAAGTGTCCTGGTTTTGTTTCTCTAGAGAATCCTGTCTAAGAAAATTTGTACTTGGAGTGGTTCTACAGAAACAATATCATAAATATGGGCCTTTCAAATTGCCTCTCCAGCCTGATTAGGCTTAACAGCACGGATAATGCTCTTTCTATCCCTGAAGACGGATAAATCTGTCACTCTTACTAAAGTGGGTGGTGCTTAATCCATGGTGGGAAGTGGCAAAGCTAATATCCACAGTATCACCACCAGTAGATGAAGTGCTGGTGAGAGGAAAGGCTGTGGGTGATCGTGTGTTTGATGTTTTCCAGCTGTTGGGTCAGGATGAGAAGTATAGGGAAACTGGTTGGCTGGTCTTTCTTACAATAGAAAATGTGATCAAGGAAAAGGACAATCTCAGAGCCTCAGAAGCACATCTCATATGTTGAAAAAAAGACCTAAGTGTTTCTGCATGTGCTGCAAAGGAGAGCCTTCTCTCAGCTAACATTGCCGAAAACCAAATCCAGAGTCTCATCATACTTATGCTGAATTATAATGTCAGCTTGATTGCAGGTCTAGAACAGTGTCTGTTAGTAAAGTAAGGACATTCATGACAAAGACCTGAGTCCCTGAAACACAGCATGGGAATATATAGGCTGATGAACCAGAAGAAGGTATTGGGTCCCTAGAAATGAGTGAGCCATCCCAGTGAGTAGATCCACCCCTCCCACCTGAGGAGATTAATCAACTACCAGTAGAACAACTCACACTTGGACAGATTAACCAAACTGCTCAAGCTGAAAGGCCAGGTGGGGCTGCGTCTGTAGCATTTTCTGGGGGAGATGCCTTATAAGATATTGTTGAGAGCTCTCAGGAATTTCCACCCATTATTTCCTTTAGACCCGTAACTAGAATGAAATCTCAGAAGATTCCTAAAGGTGGGGTTCAGATGATGACCCAGGAAGACGAGTGCTCTACTCATAAAGATCTGCTCAAGTTTTCTGATAGGTATAAGCAGAAACCTGGGGAATATCCCTGGGAATGGGTACTAAGGGTGTGGGAATGTAACATTAGACCCATCTGAGTTTCTTGATACAGGGCCCCTAAACACAGATTCTTCCTTTATTGTCTCAGCAGGAGAGGTTAAGAGAAGGTCTAAGTGCTTCTCTGGTTGGTTCACTGAAGCGTGGGCTGCCAGATGGCCTAGATTAGACCAACTTGAGGTACCTGACCTTACTCAGTGCACTGTAGACAGCGATTCTCAACTTCAGGTCACGACTTCTTTGAGGGTCAAAAAACCCTTTCACAGGGGTGGTCCAATTAATAGTAGTAGTAGAATTACAGTTATGAACTAGCAACAATTTTTTTTTAATTTTAAGTGGTCACCAAAAAGCGAGGAATTGTATTAATGGGTCGTGGCATTAGGAAAGTTGAGAATCACTGCTGTAGAAGAAGGCATCCGACAGCTTAGGAAAATTGGTAAATTGGAATGAATCTATCAGAATAATCTCATAGACCCCAAAGAGAGTGCCCTGAGGACATACATTTCACCACAACCATAAGGAACTAGTTTGTGGAGTGGGTCACAGCATCTCTTAAGACACCTGTAATTATTAGTTTATGAACACCAGAATTAACATTGGGAATTCCCCTAAGTGAACTTAGAGATTTGTCTACAATGGGACTGATTGGGCCCCAGGATAGTAGAGGACAGGTGTCAACACAAAATCAATAGAGACAGGGTGGATGTGGTTATCATAAAGGACAGCAAGATTTCTGTAGGAATCATAGCAACCTGTCTTGCGTGGACTTCTGGCCTTGGCTACTTAGCCATGGTGTCTCTAGCAGTAAAATACAGGGGAAACCTATTAAAGATTTTCATGATCTATACAGGCTGAAGAATGGTAGATCAGGTGAACAGCAGAATCAAGAGTCACAACCACTCAATCATTTCCCAGACCTGAGCCAGTTTATAAACCCACAACCCCTTGAATGAAGGGAAGACCAGAAGGACTCTGCTCTATCACTGAAGATTTATACTGTTAAGTTTTTCTCTAGCCTTCCCCAAAGGGACCTGTGGTCTGTCACAAGAGTGACTGACTGTTTATTGAGAGAAAGAAGATAATCAAACTTTGGGGACATTACTGGACACTGGTTCTGAACTGACATTAATTCCAGTCAGTGTGGGAACATATGGAGGTTAACTTATCAATGACGATTTAGTTCAATAACATGTCACAGTGGGTCTTTATTAGGTACAGATATGATTTTATTATTGTTTGAAAATTATCATGGCTAAAGAGTTGTATGAAAGTGTCAAATTGACAAGATGTGGTCCATGGTAGTTACATCATCTATTGCCAATTTGAGACTTACGAGTAAAGGAGTGGCATTTGGCCTGTCAGTCAGATCACATCTTAATGATCTCATTTGCAGGTGCTAAAGAGTTAAAAGTTCCATGGAGGTGGCGCACATGCTCAGTCCCTATAGGATAATCTTGTTGACAAGTCATATGGAGAGAGGCTGATGGCAGCCAGAACCTCAGAGGTGTAGAAGTCATGTGAACACCTCTGCCAGTCCTGAGATGCTTACATGACGACTGGATCCACAAGATTCCACCCACTGGCCCGCGATCTGTCTTCATGCAGTGTCATTGCATGTATGTCTTTGGTCTCGGACAAATGGGCTGATGTCAGACTTAAGGACTTGTTCTGGGCTTACCTGGGATGTTTTCCTAATGGACAATTATTCTTTATATAAAGCTCTTTCTTTTGTACCAATGAGTGTCTATGAATTTTTCTAATCCACCCAGATTGACACACAGAGGGAGACCAGAGAAGTTCATTGATTGCGATGCCCTCCTTGCTAATGTAATAAAAGAAAACTTTCTTCATTTAATTTATTATAATATAATTTTTGAAGCACAGTAAGACAAGCTGAGAGAAAAGTGCTCCTTTGAGGCAAGGATGGGGAGACTCCATCTTACCTACCTTGGAAGGGCATTAGCTTGGTAAAGTAGAGTGGTAGCAGGAAGGAGGAAGCCCTGCAGGGAAGATTGACACTGGGACTGCAACCATGGGCTCCACCGTGGCATGAAGAGGGCACAGGGGCAGGTAGTGTTGCTGTCTGTTGTGCATCAGGTCACTCTGGGCCCCAACGGACTCCATGACACCCCACAACAGCATCCACAGCCTGGTTGAAGCAACGTAACCTACAATGTTGTCCAAAGATGAATTGTCACAAGGGACACTGTTACATGGAAATCCTCAATTTCAGATATGGTATATTTCTATATGTTACTATCTTTGAATGATAAATTCATCTTAGAAGCAATCATATTTTTATAATTGTTCTCCTTCCCTAACTTATGCATGTGACCCAAACACAGCCATCAGAAGTTGAGACAATGTTTTTAGCTATTCAGAGGATAGCTTTTTACCCAAAGAAACAAAATAATTAAGCAAGTGAATGGGAAAATAGAAACTCTAACGCAGTTCAAATTTTACAGAAATGAGAGTGAAAAGCAGGCTTGCTTACATAACTGTGAGTTTAGGAGCCCAGCACTAGTGGTATTTCTAAAAATTGACATTTTTTGAAATTTCTTATAAAGAGTAAAGTTGTGTAGAAAAACACAGATGTTAAAAACACTGAGTAAAAAAAGTAATTGAAAGTATTCATCAGTGAGAGAGAATTTATAAATTTGATATCCAATATAACTGGCAATATATGTTTTATATGGAAAATTGTGATGTATTACTTTTAAATATGTGTCTAAAGAAATATAAAGAGCTCTCTGAATCACTATGAAAGGTATATTCTAAAGTTAAGAAAGCATTGTATCATGACTGAAGTGGTAACTTGAAAAAATGCATCTCATAATTGATGTTTTAGAAGAAATAGAGTATCTGTGGCAATCATAAGGAAAAAAAAAGAACATTTCCATAATTGTCATTCTTTCCTCTACTCTCCAAGTTTCCTCTTTCTATGACTCAGAAATAGGAAAGATCAAGGAGCAAGAAACTTGGACTAGCCCTTACCAGGCCACATTTAGACTCTGAAAATTGAGATGGTGAACTGTGACTTTGAAAAAGTAAATAGACTCCATCTCTGAGGATCTCCTCTATAATCATCCAGTAGAAGGGGAGTAAGAAAAGTGAGATGGGGCTGAGCCCCGGTGGCATAGTGGTTGTGCGCGGGACTGCGGCCCACTGGGATGGAGGTTCAATTCCAGCAGCGGCTCCACAGGAACAAAGGCTGGGCCTCCTACTCCCACCACCAGAGGACAGTGATGGCCCCCCAAAAAAGAAAGAAAGGTGAGTTGTTGGTAGTGGGGGAGGGGAAGAAAAGAGAAAAGGGGGTAAGGCAGGAGGTGAAGGGAGGGGTGCAGTAGATGAGAGCATGAGCAAGCAAGCGAGGGGAAGGAGAGGGAACAGGGACCAGAGGGGAATTCTTAACTTGCCTTTCCCTTATCCATCTCAGGGTATCTAAGAAGCCTTAGATTGCTCTAGGAGATAAACAGCCGAACGTTGGAACATCAAAATAGCCTCAGATCCTGACATTTCAGGGTAGACTATAATGTGACCTAACCCACGGTAGATTCTAACAGAATGAGCATTAGCCAGAAAGTAGAGTGGTTGCCAGGAGAGGGAGTTTGAACTGTGGTTCAGCCACACTAAGGAAATGCCACAGAAATGAAATGGCTTGGAAACTGAGAAATGAAAAATAATCATGGAAAGTTTGGAAGGAAACTTCCCTTGAAGTGGTACACGGGTTAAAAAACTACAAATATTTCATAGAACTGTCTTTGGGCCTTTAAGCTTTCCACATGGTAAAATGTGCCAAAGAAAATCAAGCAAAGCTCTTGATCATCTAATACAAGGAGAATAACAGAATGGACTCTCTTTTGTAATCAGAGAAATATCTGTTCAATGTTATGGGAATATGCATACTTAGACAAAATTCAGGCATAATCTGTGTAATGTTGAAGGAGGCATTTAAAGCCAATCACTTTTAAATCTTCTACTTTTGTGAAATACTGTTTAGACAAAGAAAAGTAACTTAAATGCCATTAAGTCAATTCTGACTCAGTGACTCTGGGATATTTTGGATAACCTACTAGAAAACCCATGCTAAAATAATTAACCCAGTTAGAATCGAGAACTTTAAAAATAGTGCACATGTCCTGAAATTAGAGCATGGCATAATAATACATTGATTTTCTATTGCTATATTTGCTAGACTGGGTTCTCTGGAGAAGCAAAACCAGGGATGCCTATATTGGTATACATAGAGAAGTTTTTAATCAAGAAAGATGACTCACATAGTTGTAGAAGCAAGTAAGTCCAGTTAAGTTCAAGTCCATGGTTCAGATGTTAAGTTGAGACTATTCCTGAACCTTTCGGCTGTTAGGGTCTACGAACCAGGAAGAAAGAAGATGCGGCAGGGTGAACACTGACTCATGAATTTCTGCATCCAGGTCTGTGGCTAGCAAAATTCAGTGAATCCAAGGAAAACAGTCTCTATGGCTCCCAAAATCTGCAGGTAATATGGCAGGATTTTGATAGCTCCCAGGGTTGGTGGGTGGTTAGCTTAAAAACTGCATATATATGGGACAGATGCAAGATTTAGACCAGCAAGTGGAAATGAAGTTCCTCACAGCATCTGTCAGTAGGCCACATCTCTGACAGCTCGCAGAGCTGTTATCTGAGAAACCGCTTGTGTCATAGAAAAATCTCATCATGGAGTTGATTCCATTATGTTAGATCACATTATAGGGAGATCTCACTTGCCAAACCACTGAGAAACCCGACCTAGCCAAGTTGACACAAGCCTAACCACCGCATGGTCACATCGTATAAAAATTATCACAACTTCAGTAGCTTAAATTAACCTATTTATTATCTCACGGCTGTATAGGTCAGAATTCTAGGCAAAGCAGGCATGGATTCTATGTTCAAGATTAACAGGGTGAACCTTAACTAGGTGTTGAAGTTTGTTAAAATTTCTTAGCCCATCTCTAACCTTGTATTTACCACACATGATATGGCAACAACAACCTTGTAAGCTATTGTGTCATACTAGCCCTACACACATGCACATACCCATATAATCCAAATGATGAGCAACTAATTCTAGGTTAGATGGAAGAAGGTTTCAGAATACAATTGGAAAATGGAGTCAAACCTTAATTGGACTTTACCACAAACATTTTGAAGGTTCTTCTTTTGAGTTTTGTTTTGTTTTTTGGGCATCACTGCCTCCAGTGGTCTTGGGCGTTACCCAGTGCTGCTCCTAAGAGCCGCGGCTGGATTTGAACCACCAAGTCCGCGGGCTGCAGTCCCGCCGTCAACCACTTACACCACCAGGGCTCAGCCCAAAGGTTCTCCTTGTTATCCTTTGTCTTTCAAAGGAATACGTATCTTGTAATTGTGAATATATTTATTTGATATTTGGAAAATGCAGTTTGAATTTGAGCATAAAATAAGTCTTTTGACACCTCTGCTTCATAAAGTGATTTCCCCAAACTATGACAAGGATGAGATGAGACCATAGCTCTAGCATGTGGAAATGACTGCAGAGTGTCATGGATATTGGCAGAAGATATAATATCCTGGAGGAGAGACCACGGTTTTTTATTAATCATCATTTTCTCTTTACGTCTGTTCCCCTTATTCTCAAGCCCTCAGGTTTCAACATTGTAAGACCTGTTGCTAGTGCAGTGGGTTTGGTTCACAACTGAGAAGCCTCAAATCAAGGAAACTCAAATGCTCCATTCCATGAAAACGGAATCAATTCGGACTCGTTGCGATCCTGCAGTACCAACCCCATTCCCCAACTGTCACTTTTTACAGTAGAGAGCCACAGCTTTGTCCCCCACACAGCCCGTGCTTTCAGATTGCAAACCTTGAGGTGAGCAGCCCAGCTCAGCACCAGGGTTCTCTCTGCAGAACAGAGTCATGGATCTTTCCAGAAAAAGATGGTCACATCTTTCTGCAATGGAGTTGCCAGGTCACAGCTTCCACCTCTTCAGCTGACAGTCAGGGCTTAACTTCTGTACCTCTCTTGCTCCTCACATGCTTCTTATTGGGCTGCAAACAGGCCTGAAACTTTTCTCTGGAGGGAGACAATAGCTCTATTTTATAGGACCACTCAGTGCACAGCTACTTAAAAAAATATATTGTTCACACCCAAAGGGCATTAAGTGTCCCTAACAGCAAGACATAGACAATGTAAGAGTGTGCTGCAAACTGTCCCCCATTAGTTTTTCAGGCATATAACTTTGGACTCCTTCTTAGAATTCCTGAACTTAGCTTCCTAGAAAAGTAATGGAATCAGTCATTTATTTGTCTTAGAATTGATTCTAACAAGATACTTCAAATCACATTGTGTACTGTAAAATACTCTGCACAAATGTTATTTTAATTCTTATCATCTGTGAAATCATATTTTATAAGCACTTTTCTGTGGTCAGCAAATATATAGCTGCTTGAGCTGCTGTGACATTTACAACATGCTAGTCCACGTCCACCTCGGTCTAGTACTAATTAACTCGGCTCAGAACATTTATGATGATTTGGAGGCTCAACTCATGAAGAATTAAAATAAAATGTAGGATATTGCAAGACAATAGGTCAAATATATTATTAGTTTTAAAAAACTAAGCTTCACATAAAGAACAGGAACACTTTTTTTCTTCTGATCAAAGTCCTTCTGTTTTTAGGATGTAATTTTTGAGTTCTTATCAGCTACCATATCAGTTTAATTAGCATTTGAAGGTATAAAGCTAACATCTAGGAGTAAAATCATCTAGGTAATCCTCCTGCAGACAAGACTTCCTGCTATTAGCTTTTCACGTAAGGAAGTTGGTGGTGATGTGGTGTAGACATTAGACCACTAACTGCAAGGTTGACAGTATACATACCCCAGCAGCAGTTCTGTATGAGAAAGATAAGACTCTAAAGATTGACAGTCTCTGAAACCTTACAGAGGGTCACTATGAACCATATTCGATTCTATGTCAGTAGACATGATTTGGGGTAATTGTTTAAAAATTCAGATTTTATGTGAAATCCCTACTGAATTACCCAGACTCCAAACTAAACTCACTGCAACTCCTCTGGGGGTTTCTGAGAATGAACTGCTTAAGGGAGTAGAACGCCTAGGTTTCCTCAAGAGGGGCAGCTGTTGATTTCAAACTGCTCACAGCCCAACTGGCAACCACCACACCACCAGGGTCTGCTTAATCACAGACTTCACAAAATGATGTATCTGGTTTAAGCCATTGCTGTATGTATTAAAAAGCACTAGTGGCACAGGGCTTAAAGATTCAGCTGCTAGATTAAAGGTTGGCGGTTCAAAGCTATAAGAAGTTCACAGGAGAAAGATTCAGTAGTCCACATTAATAAAGATACTTGAAGATTCCCTTAAATTGGTTTTGAAGGAAACATGCAGTTCATTCTGTGCCTTCCTTATAATTCTGGCTATATTTGAGCCTACACTTAACAGACTCCATGCCAGTCCATCTCATTTTCTTCTGATTCTCTACCACTATAAGGATCTTAGTCATTTTCTCTGATTCTCTATCAATATAAGCCCTTTCCCAGAGACTAGTATCTTCTGATAACAAATCAAAAAAGTATTCAACAGATTCTAAGGAGAATTCTGACTGCACTTATTCCAAGGAAGATTTGCTTGTTCTTATAGTATATTTCATATTTTTCTCCAAAGCCATGATGGAAAGTCACTGATTCTTCTTTCCTTTCCCTTTTTTATTGTACATCTTTTACATACTTATTTAGGAGATTTAAAATACAGTGGTTTGAGCCAGGGACATCTCAGTCTTTAAGGTGATAGCTTTCCTTTTAACACTGTGTTAAAAGTGTTAAAAGTGTACTTTTGCCTCATTTTGGCCACATGTGATATGTGTGCTGTTTCTTTGGAGGCTGATTATGGATCCATGTAAAATTAAATCCTTGATAATAGTGAGCTTTTCTCCATTTTGATGATGTTGCTTTTGGGTGCATTTATGAAAATATTTGTTTTACTTTGTGATGAATTCCATACTGAAAACTGCAGTCTTTGATCATCATCAATAAGTGATTCAAATTCTCTTCACTTTTAACAAATGTCATATGTTGTGTTAGATAAGTTTCTTTAGAGAAACAAAACCAAGCAATCTGTCTCTATCTTCATCTCCGTTTCCATATAGATAGATGATAGATAGATAGATAGATAGATAGATAGATAGATAGATAGATGATAGATAGATAGATAGATAGATAGATAGATAGATAGATAGATAGATAGATATAGAGGGAGAGGTTCGAGTTTGTACAGAAAGAGGAATGCAGCAACTAATTAGTCCACACACAGAAAGCTCAGTCTAACTGATATCTGTTGTTGAGGAAACAGACAGCAACACGACTCAAGGGGAGGTGCAGAGGTACCCACAGACAAAACAAGCAGAGTTGACCCACAAGCAGCAGACATGGCAAGGTGGGTGGCAGCAGCAGTAAGATGAGATGTCCATGTAGAGCAGAGGCCAGTAGCACAGTGGCATAGCGAAGCAGGTCATGATGATCTCAAATTTTAACAATGCAAGGCATGATCCATCAAGATATATAGGCCAGGTCCACAGGTACATGGTTGAGCCAGAGCAGTTAGCCCAGGCAGCCATGTGCTGGAACCATCACCAGGGAGAAAGAGGAAGATACAAGTCTCAAAGGACCATTTATCTTGTTTTCCCTCCAATCAAGATGTGGCCTAATTGACAGGTTATACCCTAACATGTTCCTACAGGAGCCAGGTTGGCTCCAAACACCTATCATGTGTCAGCTGAGTATTGTAGGTTTACAAGTTTTCTTTCAATTCTAAAGCTGTGTTTCACTTCTCACAGTGAAGCTTTTTGGACTATTTTCCCAGCAGACAGATTGAATAAGTATAATGAAAAGTATAATGAATAAATGAATAAGTATAATGAATACAACCATGACATACCTTTCCTGATGTTAAACCACACAGAAGCCCCTTGTTACTGTATTGTTGAAGGACATCTCTTGGCCTAGGAATAGGTTTGAAATAAGTAAAATTAAGTGTTCTGGAATTCTTATTCTTATTCTTTAGATGCTGTTTTTTGTTTGGTTTGTGTTTTAATGTTCTACATGGTAGACACCTTTGCACAGTCAGTGAATCACAGGTGAACATTTTTTCTGCATTCAGGCAAGAGTCATCTGTTGTCAGCAAGGACATTCCTTAATTCCATGTCCTCTTTTGACTGAACTTGAATTTCTGGCATGTTCTGTCGAAGTACTGCTACACTTGTTTTAGAATTATTTGCAGCAAAATTTTACTTATGATATTAATAATATTGTTCAATAATTTCTACATTCTATTGTATCCCCTTTCCTTGGAATAGACATGAATATGATAGTTTATCCAGATTTTCTGGCACATAGGAGTCCTTGTATCTATTAATATATTTCTTTGTAGAAATATCTCAGTATTCTGTCAATTTCTAGTGATATTTTGTTTTGTTTTGATTTCTTGCAATGCCTTCAGGGAAGCTTTGGCTTCCTTCTGGATTTTATGCTACTTCCCAAACATTAGCTGAATATTGAAGCAATTTCTTTTTCTAGTAAAAGGGTTCTGTAGTTTTTCCATCTTCTTTTGCTACCTCTTGTTTCATTAATATTTGATTATAGCTTAAATGATATAGCCATAAAATCCCTGTCCTATAACATTGGTGTGAGTTGAAATCAAGTCAATATACATACTTTGCAGATGTTTTGACATAATTTATTAATGAAAATCAACATTAATCAATTATGTTACTTAACTTCTTGATTTATTTTGCTATGAAATTAAAAATTGTATATTTTATTTTTCTGCTTTTCAAATGAAGAAGGTACCTTTTAACTTTCCTTTGCAAATACATAAATCAGTAGAAAATATTCATGACTACATGATCCATTCAAGGTGAATATAAAACTTTTTATGCTAACAAAATTCAGATTTCATAAAAAACTTAAAATATTAAGGTTAAGTTTCTCCTCCCACTAATAGCCCCCACAGGAAACTTTGACTTTTTAAAATATATAAATCATATCTGGAGTACAATAAATGGTATTCAAATGTGTCCATGTTGAAAGACTTGCGCAGAGAAACCTCATAATCCTGTTCGTTCATTTTACAAACTGATCAGGTTTAGTTGTGAACAAGGTAAAGCAGAAAAGAAAAGTGTGTTACTTGCACGTGTACCGAGAGATGTTTTTTATCCATATGTATGAGGAAAAAATCTAGAGTAAGCCATTGAAGTAAAATAAAATGGATTCGTGGCATATTTTTTTAAAGAAACGACTATATGTAAAAATTGCTGGCAATGCATCTTTGCCTGAGAAGAGAATTCAAAAGGAGATAAATGAGGGCAGAACATTAGCCTCATGGGGGGGGGGAAGGGCTGAAAATAGGAAAGTATTGAAGGAAGATGGTCTCAAAATGAAGAAGTTGTTGTCGTGGGAGTTTCAGTGTTGCTTCCTTCTCAGTTTGGCTGAGCCACATTGTTCAGGTTTGTGTGCTATAATAAATACGCTGCTTGAATGGCTGGCGATTTAGGAAGCTGCTTAGCACAGAAAGCCAATAAGAAGACTAAAGCTCACCAAAGCGTAAATATAGAGAGCACATTGTGGTTACCAGATCAGTTTTCAATGAACAAATTATATGAGCTTTATGGACATTTGTAATATGTTTACTGAGAGAATAAACCACTGAAAAGCAGCAAGTTTAGTAGAACAATATTAAATTAACTTCTTAGAAATGGTCCCATTGAACTAAAATACTGTTTGATTTGCCAAGGATAAAATGGAGCTAGAGATGAGTTGCTTCAGAGAGTGGGAAGAGTGTGGTGGACACACCCATTTCACGGTCCCTTTCCTCCACATAGATGTCATCTTCCTCCTACACTATTGTTAAAGAAATATTGAACGCTTGTTGCTTTGGAAGTCTGCCAATTTATTAACATCTGTTGGGTATCCCTAAGTCTCTGTCAAGCCTAGTGGCAAACATACTCCATATGCACAAACACACCCACAAACACAAACTTACACGGAGCAGAGAGAAGACCAATGATGGTCCAAAACCCTTCTGAAATGTGGTTTGTGATTTCACAGCATCAATTTCATTTTATCTTCATTTCTTTAGATCTAACTGTACTCCTGAGTGCTGGCACAAAATTACATCTACACACACACACACACCATTTATATCAGTTTAATATTTGGTATTCTTCTTTATCATGTTGGTAACAGGCCAGATGGGAAACAAACCAAATGCTTATACTACAGAATTCTTTCCGACCCCTTCTCTTAGTGTAAGATTACATTTATTTATTTGCTTTAAAAAATCCATGTAACCCTGATCATTGTAAGTTGGCAAAACATTCAAGTCATGCAAAGCATAGATAAGTAAAAGTTTCAGGCCAATTGTTGATGACTAAGTCCATTTTTCTTTAGAGAAAAGTGAAAAGGGGATTTATATTGTAATAATATAGACTTTTAAGGAAGACTATTGTGAATAAACATTCAGATGTTTCTTCCCTCAGTATCTAATGCTTGCATTTTTTTCATTAAGAAAAATTATATCTATATAACTAATGCTCTCCAGTTCTATTCAAAATCAAACAGAGGTTCTATAAAAACCCTAAACGTAAACCTTGTGCAGTGGGTTGATTCAGACCCTTATCAACCAGCTAGGACGATAAAGAACTGCTCTCTCAGATTGTCAAAGCTATAAATCTTCCTCAAAGGATACAGCCTCGCCTTTCTGCACAGAGCTCATATAGACCCACACTGTACCCAACAGTGAAATGGGCTCCATGAAGAGATGATATGTTTATGTGATTTGGGAGAAGAAAGAAGTCAGGAATAAGATTTGTTGTTTTAATGTGTTCCTGCTCTAAAAGTATACTAGCTAAAGAAATGCATTCCTTTCCTTTGTTAAAGGTTCAACAGTGACATCACAAACATGTTGAGAACATTGTCGTTGTGAGGGCTTCGTACTCCTTGCTGCCCTGGATGCAACAGACCTAGTGCTCCTCCACCCTCCTCACCATTCTTGGAGTCACTTATATCAATCTATTTCTTTTTTAAAAATCCTCTACCAAGCACAGCATTCTTTTTCCAGGGACAATTCTTTATTGACTTCCAGAGCAAAATACATAAAATGAAGTTTTGCTGTCATTGCCTGTAAGGAACACGCTAGTTTTACTTCCTCCAGGACAGATGCACTTTTCTTCTAGACATCCATGGTTCTTCCAATGCTATCAACAGCCCGATTCAAATGCATACATTTTTCTTTAGCATTCCTTATTAATTGTCCAGATATCACATGCATATCAGATGGTTAGAAATAGCATGGCAACTTTACTGCGTAACACTTTAAAGAGATTATGTAGCAGGTTTGCAAGACGATCCTTGACTTCCTGATCATTATTTTCATGATCGCTGATTAGGGATTCAAGCAAAATGAAATCTTTCACAACTGCAAACTTTTCTCCAATTATCACAATACTGTCCATTTTGTTTCATTTGTACTGTACTGAAGGATGTAGTACAATAGAATTTGATGCTTCAAATCCCCTAGATTTTCCGCAGCAAATGTGTGTCATCTGTATACTGCAGTTTGCTAATGAGTCTTCCTTCAATAGTCCCTTTCTTCCTCCTATAGTCCAATAACTTAGATGATTTATTTGTTCTACAGATAAAATAAATATGGATATAACATATATGTACGCATTTTATGACTTTACACCAGGTAATATCTCCTTGTTCTGTTCCAATGATGCCTCAGGGTCTGTATCTGAGCGCCACATGAACACTTCTGCATGTTTTGGAAATCCCGTTCTCCTCAGTCCCACCTATAGATCACTATGATCTGCAAGCTTGAGTGGTTGTGTGTAGTCAATAAAACACAAGTAAGCATATTTCTATTATTCTCTGCTTTCTACCAAGGTCCATTTGATGCCTGTATGCAATATCCTTCATTCTACACCCTCCAATACATACAGTTTTAAATCAGTTTTGAGAGAATAAATAGATATTAGAAGTCAATCTTTTACATAGCCATCCATTTCACAACTATTTATTGATCACTTTCCTACATTTTTAATGTAAAGTCACAATTTTGTGGTTCTCCTGAAATGTGTGGTCTATGTAGTCTACAAATAAGTAAGTAAACAAATAAAGGCACAAACACAAATATATTATTGTTCAATAACCACTATGATGGGAAATTATAAATGATTTGATTCAATTTTCCATAACTATAGTGGTTTCTGTTATTTCTAATTTTATGAAATCTCTCAGAATGACTTTTTATTTCTTAACTATGGTATATCGGTCTATGAGGAAATCACATATTGCTTTGTAAACTAAGACTCCAATCCTTTTGACAATTTAATTGTAGACTACAAAATCAGAAAGCGATATTTTGTGTTCATAAAAAATAATGATATATTTCAATACAATAAGCTTTTATTCACTGTTGGTAATTAGATCCTATTTCTTTATTATGATTTTTATTCAACATGGTCTAGTAAAAGCTCTAAGATATAAAATGTTCTTGCTTATAAATTCTGAAAGTAGATACATTAAAACCAAACTAAAACTAAAATATCATTAATATTTTCAGTATTTATTAGGGTTTAATAAATAAAACCAGCAATATATCAAATAACTCTTCCAGTTTCAAAAATGTGCAGCCAAATATTTCTAGTCCACACATTGCTATCCACAAGTTTATTGCTTAAGCATTATTTCTTTGCTTAAGCAAACTAATCCGCTAGAGTCATATGAATTCAAAAAAGCCTATTACAGACTAAATTGTATCACTCCAAACATATGTAGTGAATCCTGACCTATATGCTTATGGCTATAGTTCTATTTAGAAATAGGTTGCTTTTGTTGTGTTAATTAGACAGGAATAGTATAGAATTTTCTTGGGTAATACTCTTTTGAGATATAAGAGCAATTAAACGTGGAGAAGAGAGGACAGACTTTGGGTTTTCTTCCCTTTCCCCCTCAATTCCATGTCCTTCCTTCCTTTTCCATCTTCCCCTCCCTCCCCTTGTTTTTTCTAATCCAAACACTAATATCAGATATACGAGTATTATACAGGAAAATCATCATGTGATACTTTAATTTGTAAAACAACTACCTTCTGTAAAAGATTGCATTTTAATTATTCTATTAAAATATATTCCATTTGTGGTTTAATCCAGAATGGAATGGATGCCATTGTTTTCTGACTGCCAAGGTGGTCCATCAAAATATTTCTGTTCCAAATGGAACATATTGTGTATTCAAAAATTCAAATAAGAAGTTCAATAAAGCTTAATTATTTTTATGCTATCCCTAGTGGAAGAAGGGATTACTTGCCTTAGCATGTGTGTATCATTTTCCACAAATAATTTAGATATGTAAGTCTGCTGGAGGGCTAACTTATTTATTCATTGTTTAAGTATAAAATACTCCAAGAATTTCAATAAAAACATTAGAATGAGGTCAGTTCCTTCTAGTAATCGAGTATAAAATTTGAATTTAATACTTTCTACTTTCTAAAAGAAAATATATTTGCTCTTGTTTTAGTATGTCATTTTTACCATTACAAGTATATGTAAGTTTATATATTTCAAATTCAACTTGATTAATGGTAAACACTTAAAATATTTTTGCAAAATAAATCAACATTTAAAGAGTTTCAAATGTGAAAAATGAACATTTTTACAGGTAACTGACCACAATGAAACTGGCAACTGTCCAGAAAGAAATTTGTGAAAGATACAAAAAAGAAAAATCAGAAGATAAATATTTTTATAATAAAATCTGAAAGAATATTTATTTTATAAGATGCCTTGGTTGCTTTAAAGGTGGCAAAAAATGAGCTAAGAAGAAAGTGGTTGAGCCATTTTCAAAGAAAGATCGGTTTGATGTGAAAGCACCAACGATGTTCAATATAAGAAATATTGGGAAAACACCAGTCACCAGACTCAAGGAACCAAAATTGCATCTGATGACCTCAGTGGCTGAGTTTTTGAAGTGAACCCTGGTGATCTGCAAAATGATGAGGTTGCCTTTAGAAAATTTAAGTTAATTACTGAAGATGTTCAGGGCAAAAACTGCCTGACCAACTTCCATGGCATGGATCTTACTCAAGAAAAAAATGTGCTCCTTGGTCAAAAAATGGCAGACCATGATTGAAACTCATGTTGATGTCAAGACTCCTGATGGACATCTACTTTGTCTGTTCTGTGTTGGTTTTCCTAAAACGCATGATCATCAGATGAGGAAGACCTATTATGTTCAGCACCAGCAGGCCTGCCAAATCCGAAAGAAATGATGGAAATCATGACCTGAGAGGTGCAGACAAATGACAGAAGTGGTCAATAAATTGATTCCAGACAGCACTCGGAAAGACATAGAAAAGGCTTTCCAGTCTATTTATCTACTCTATTATGTGTTTGTCAGGAAAGTAAAGATGTTGAAAAAGCCCAAGTTTGAATTGGGAAAATTAATGGAGCTTTGTGGTGAAGGCGGGAGTTCTGCAAAAGCTACTGGAGATGAGACAGGTGCAAAAGTTGAATGAGCTGATGGCTATGAGCCACCAGTTCAAGAATCTGTTTAAAATCAGACATAAAGTTGGCAAATGAAAGGTCTTATTGTGAAAATAAAAATGTATCCACATGGTGTGGTAGTGACCTAATCTGGGGTCAATTTGAGGAGTAAGAGTGTAGGGGTAGACTCGAGTCTGTCAATCAGGAGTTAGTCAATGACACCTCTGGGTGGGCAAAGCCTTCTCCTCTGAGAATTCTGAAAAATTTGGTCATTCTGTCTTGGAGACAGGAGACACTATCTCTCTCACTCCCAGGAAGACATTGCAGCGGGCGAAACACATGACAGCATGCTGATAGACCCCTAAAAGTTGGAGGATCATGGGGAGACCCCTGCCAGCACTCAGATGCTTCTACCACCACTGGATACACAAGACTCTGCACCCACTGGCCTGTGATTGTCCTGGTGTTATTGCATGTGCTTTCTGAGTCAGAGGACTTAGAGTTTGGTATTGCACATATGGACTCATAACAGATATTCCTGGGCTGGGATGTTTTCTCAATGTTCGAATGCTCTTCTATATAAACCTCTTTCTTATACACATATGCATGCTTATGTATTTGTTTCTCTAGTCTACCCAGACTAACACATATGGGTTTTTCAGATTTGTAATGTTAGATTTTTATAAAAATTTTGCTTCCTGTTTTCAAGGACTTAACTTTGGGGAAAATAATTTAGTGTCTATAATATGATATTGAATTATATATCACCTAACTTTTCTATTAAAATTGCAAATGTATTGAGTGTGGTTTCTCTCTTTAAAAAATGTGTTATTGATCATTTAATCAAGGAAGTATAAGGACAGCAGGAAGACCAAAACAAGGATTTGGAGACTATGAAGCCTCTGGCACTTATAGCTGCAACAAATTTCAGCACAACCAAGCTCCTAGCCAGATGAGCATAAGTCCTTAAGCTAAAGGACTATGTGTTCATTTTTTGATACAGCAAGCCTTATGTTAAACAAAAATGTATATGTCAAAAGAAAAAATACAAGAGAAAATCAGAATGAAAACCATTAGAATCAGACTAAAGTGTGGCACAGATATTAGAATTATAGACAAGTAAGTTAAAATAACTATTTAAGATGAATTCTAAAGAGCTTTTATTGAATTTGTAGACAGCATACAAGATGATATGAGTAACCTAAGCAGAGATGGAAACTCTAACGTAGACCTAAAAGGATCTTCTAGAAATATATAAAACATGATGATATAAATTATGAATGATTTCCTTGAGCTCATTGGTGAAATTGAGACAGCTGCATTCCTATTTTAGGCTGGGTTCTCTAGAGAAGAAAAAAAACACTGATGCTTTAAATTTAAACAAACAAACAAGCAAATAAAAATGCCTCACATAGTTGTGAAAGTTGGGAAATTCAGGTCCCTGGGTCAAATGTTCAACTAGGGCCTGTTCCAAACTTAAGTAGCCACAAGGGCTGGCGAACCAGGAAACAGAGTGATGAACCACAGGCTGGTGCAGGGAAATAATGAATCCCCGGCCAGGAGGTCAGACTTTAGATTGTAGACTTGAATGAACCCAACGTCAATAGACAATATGGCAGGCCACCGATAGTTCCCAGCATCAGCAGGCAATATGGTGTACCATTACCTCAAGTCCCCAGAAACCGTGTTGATGTGACATCTGCAGCACGCAGGCCATCAGGAAGAGACAAATCTTTCTACTAATTCTGCTTGAACTAGTAGGCAACACCGTAAAGGAGAAACATTCTGTCTAATTCAGAACCAATTCCTAAGCAGGGAGGCTGCAGTCCTCCCTAATCCTTTAGCGTTGTTTTTTGGCTGTTCACAGCAGAAGCCATCATGAAACCGAATACATTTTGTTAGGTCAAACCATTGTGGAGGATTCAAGAGCTGAACATCATAGCCTGGTCAAGTAGACAGGAATCGTAATTATCACAGCTCCATAAACTTGAATATACTCTCTCACACACACTGCCACTGATAAAATTCTGACTCGTAGACTTCCTGTAAAACAAAGTGATTCTTCCCTTTTTGATTTCCAAATTTTAAATCTTTACAGGAGCAGATAGCCTCATATTTTTCCAGGAAAATTCTGGTGGGTTCAAACTGATGACCTTGAATAGACCAGTACACACTTCCCTATCAGAAGAGGCCAGCTTCTGATATATACATCACGGATTCAATAGGCAGTTGTACAGCTATAATTATTTCTTATAATAAAGATATAGAGCTCATGAGAGAGAAACAGTAAGAGTCGGGCATATGTCACATCATGGTAGCATGCTCACCGCTGCCCCGCTTGGTGGTCCACATGGAGAGAGAGAGTAGGGAGAGGATTACATGATGAGGGAGAGGGACAGAGAGCATATGGCACTCAGGTGCAAGAAGCAGGCAGGCAGGAAGCAGGAGCGTGGGTGGTGAACATTAATTTTCCCTGTTTAAGTAACCTTATGGGGGACACAGGAGCCCTGTCGTCACTGGTCAGGACATGTAGCAAGAGGAAGCTGTCCTAAGGGCTGCGTGGTGACAGTGACTTAGGGATGCCTACCAAGGGGAGAGCGATGTGATAAGGGAAGCCCTCGGACTCCTGCGGGTAGATGAACAGGTCTGATTTCTTAGGAGTCATTGACACGGTCCTTGAAGCCCACCCATAGGCCTCGAGGGCAGTGGGCATTATCCTAACCTGAGTTAGGCAAAGTCCTCAGATAAGTGGGAGCATCAGGGAGAAGAGCTAGCTTACTCAGCTTCATCGTGAGTCACACGAACACCTCATATAACTGGGAGCCTCCAGGAGAACGGCTAAATAACTTGCACAACAAATACTGGCAAATAGGTTGCTTAATACTTTCGAGTATATGATGTGAAAGAGTCCTGTTTTCATCCCACTTCCCTCACTGAAATCCAAAGATTAGAAAATAAGGTAATTTTCAGAAAAATAATAGAATATTATGTGGGACAACTTTTTAAAATGTTACAGACAAAAAACAAATATTACAGAATCAATTAGAACACCAGCAGAAGAATAAGAGAGCAGAAAAGAAAAACAATATGAGGAATAATGATGTTTCAAATATTTAAAGAAAAGATAATGGATATTTAAAATAAAAGCAAAATAAAAAGCAACACCATACCTATAAGCATTGGCACATAGCATCCAAATTACTGAAATTTGGAGAATTTTGAAAGAAGCCTGGGATGCTTGGTGTGTGTGTATAATGATAAGAATTGCATTATATTTTCATTAAAAAAGAACAGACAAGGAAAATGAGAATGAAGTGAGATTTTGTAAAAACAAAGCCACATAAAACAAAAACACAATTTACCAACATAGAATTCTATAATACAGCAAAAATATCCTTTAATATTAAAGAAAAAATAATGTTTCAGCTACATAAAGAGCTTAATAACTTGCAGACCTTTTCTGAAAGTAGTGTTGAATATTTTTCAGGCAGAAAAAAATATGAAGTCCAGAACCTTAAATCCATTAAAGAAATAAAATGCTATTGGAAACAAATGAAGTTAAAATATTTTATTTTCTTATTTTTAGTGTATCTAAAAATAACTTCAAAACTATAATGCATTGTATAATAATAGTACATTGATAAATGGCAGTATAGTTAAAAGGGGCAGGTGAATTAAATTTGAATATTATGTTATCAAGTACTAGTATTATAAGAGACAAATAATATTATGAGAGTTAGCTGGCTTAAAAGACTGAAATTTTAAGGTAGAAGCTTCAAAAACATGGAAAAATTGAAATTTAATGGAAACCGTGAGTCAAAGATAATTTGGCACAAATGCATGAACACTGCTCTTTTAAGGCATTATTTCATTTCCCTGGCTCACTCTAGCAATCATCAAAATGAGATGAGCCTGAAAACTAGCAACAAATGCAAATTCTAAATTTTCCCATTTCATGATAGACATTTAAATAAAAACAAAATGCATATTTTATTTTGGTAATTTTAAAGATACATTTAATAAATTAGCAAACCACCCAAGTTAAATTTTTTTAAACATAGTTTTAAATGCCAATGACTTTTAATGACATGGTTATTTAATTTCATTTAGGCTCACATCTGGTCAACATGTTAATGGCAGTCACAGACATCACATAAATTTGAGAATGTTAAACATACATAAGTAAATGTTCTCTTCTTCCTAAATGTAATATTATACCTATCTATAGTCATAGGATGCATATCAACATGTACATACAGTTACAAACACACACATGCACACTCATAGACAATATATGTGTATACATATGTATACATGGAATTGGACTTCAGATAGTTCCTGGAAAATGGAATTTAAAAGAAACATTTTTTTCCATGAACTCTCAGAATACTTGAAGACTGAAAAATGATTTTTTTTTAAAAAAAATATGAAAACATTTAAAGAGTACACATATTTTAAAAGTTTGACATGGAAAAAAAAGTATAACATGAAAATACTTTGATAACAAAATTTAAAAAGTACACTAAGGTTAACAACAAAAATAGCTCCAAAGCAAATAAATGCTCTCTCTCAGTAGCTGTGTGTTCATGTGCATTGTTTTCAACCACTTAAAGAGCAGAGTAGAGACAATGATTCTTCATGAACAGATTACCCACCTCTACATTAAGAACACATAGAACTTCATAGATCACTATGACATTGATCCTAACAGCCATTCAATAATGTCAAAGAGAAGCACAGCACAGCCACTGTAGCGTCACAAGGTGGTTGCAGATCACATCTCCTAAGAATGTCAAGAGGGTGTTACACCAAAATAGCCCTGGCCAGCTGTGGTGGCAGCAGGCATGTTAGTAGTGGGCTCACGGGTGTAATAGGTGTGGGGTATTTCCAGAGTAGGTGCCACCCATCACCATGTGATAATGCAGTAAATACACTTTTGCACATTGTTCTTCGCGTCCCCTCGCCCCCAAAGCTTATAGATGGGCATTTAGAGAATTTCCCATTTTGCTATTGTAGATACTATAACAGCAATGTCTTGTGTGTGCTGTTTTGCGCTTTGTATGCCTTATCTTTAGGATGACGTCCCAGAAGAACAGCTGCCTGGTCAAAGGGTAAATGCATATGTAGGGTTTGTTTGCAACCACTGGAAATAGCTGCTTGCCCAGAGCCTCAGCCACAGAATGTGTTGTCAAGCTTTTAGATTTTTATCAGTTAATAGTTGATAAACAGTAATCTTAATATGGTTTTATTTTTCACTTTCATTAGGAGTAAAATAACATGTCTTTATATTTATAGATGAATACTATCACATTGTATGTGTTTTATTCATGTCTTTCACCCACTTTTCTATGAGATTTTTATCTTTTTTTCCCCATAAGAGTTACAACTCTGATGGCATTTAGTTAGAGCAAATATTTGAAACCTCACTGTTTTGGGTCCAAATGTGACAGAGGTTTTATTGGTATTAGAGCATGCCTGTTGTCTGTCGCAATAAAAAACATCTGATAGATCACATTGCCAGACCCCAAAGCCAGACAAAGGCACTGCCATCAAGTCCATCTGCCTCAGTAGCTCCACACATTACCTCCTGGGACACCAGGGCTCCGAGTTGCTGACCCCCTTCCTGACCGCCCCTTTCCCGTGTCCCTTGTAGAAGTCAGCAACATTCCTGCCTATTGTCTATTGGGAAAGATGGGAGCTAGGACATATGGAGGCCTAAGTTCTCTATTGAGATGTGGGACTGCAGAAATGAAGTTGAGGGGGAAAATAACCATAGCTAATATGTAGTTGTGGTCAATAGGTGCCATGGAGTCGCCTCTGACTTCTAGTGTCCCTTTGTCCACTGCACAGTCCTGGGCCATCTGCACAGTTCTACTTAGGCCTGACCCCATTGTTGCATCCACTCTGCCAACCCACCTAGTTGAGGGTCTTCCTCTTTTTCACGGTCCCTCGACTACACCAAGCATGTGGTCCTTCCCCAGAGACCGGTCTCCCCTGGCACTCTGTGCAAAGTATGTAAAACCAAGTCTCACCATCAGAGCCTCTAAGAAGCACTCTGGCCATATCCCTTCCAAGACATGTTGGCTTGGCATCTACTAGAGAAGATATCAATGAATGGCGCCTCATGGAAAGCATCCTCTCCCATCCTGTCCCATGTGGTTTTGGAGAGTTCCTCTGTGATGACCTTCAGAAGAACTTTGGTGTATGATGTTACAGACCAACTTTCTCACAAGCTTCAAAGCACCTTCCTAGACTTGCCTGAATGAAGATGTAATAGAGGAAATGAGAAATTGAAGAAAATGATTTCAAAGTTCTGATTTTAAATTGCAATGATTGATTGTTTTGAACTGAGATTTCTAAAAGTCCAGCATATTTCTCAAACAGAGGTTATATCAGGGTTTAAAAGACCCCACTTTCATTCTAAAAGGAAAAAAATGAATTGTGTTCCAAATCAGATGAACCTCTCAGGCAGATTAGAACCACCTCACAGGCTTTAACCTTCTGATTTTTCTTCCTCAGAATTCCTATTGGGTTTGACCACCACATGTTCAATTAGCAGACAAGTGTTAACAATTGTGCCACTGGCTTCCTTAGACCCCAGCCTACAGAATCAAAATATTTGTGACCACATCTAGGGCTGCTGGCAGAAATATTGTTATGAAAACTCTAACACATTGAAGCAAGGGATTTTTCCAAGTGCTCTAACATTTGCAGACCTATGAACTTTGTACCAGCAAGCTCAACCACACCATTTTATTAATAAGTAAAGCCTTTATTAAACAGCTGGGTCGAGAGTAGATTAGCACCTGAAAACCTCCCATCCCAGAACAAAGAAATTCCAAGATTTTTATAGTTCAAAGTAGTGGGCTGGCTCAAGGGGAGGGATATTCTAGTAGTTTCCGTTTTTATCGGGTTGGCAGAGTAACAGTGCTGGGGGGCACAACACAGCTGCAGGTAGTAATTCAACATCTTATGAGATAGTGGACATTTCTCGTTAATTGGGCAGGCCGAGTTTGGAGACTTCTGAGAAGAGTCAAGGTCTTGTCTGGATGACTAGGCTAAGGAAGAAGAGATGGGGGCCAACTGCTAGCAGGAGTGAAAGGCAATTTAAAACAAAATGGAGTCTCTCATGCTAAGCTAAGTGAGAACAGCAACTATGCTGTCAGAGGGTGACAAAAAAAAAGACTATAAGATTTTGTACAGGGTTTTCTTAGATATGTATTATTTTATAACATATCCCCATAATTAGTTATAACAACGACAAAAACATTTTCATAAGCCTAAATTACATCTGTGCCCACCAAACTAAAACACTGTGCTTGTTTATTTTTGAACCTTCAAGTCAGACCAGACACTACTGCCCAATTTCAATGCTGCTTCTTTATTTCTTTTGCACCACCACCAACTAGGTGTAATTTTCTTTGCTATGTGTTTTAGTGCAAAAAAATAATTAAACAGAAGAATCATTAAAATGTTCTTTCAGGGCTGAGCCCCGGTGGTGTAGTGGTTGTGCGCGGGACTGCAGCCCACTGGGATGAAGGTTCGATTCCAGCTCCACAGAGCAAAGGCTGGGCCTCCTACTCCTACCACCTGAGGGCAGTGATGCCCCCCCCAAAAAAAAAATAAAAATAAATTAATTAAAAAAAAAGAATTTACGCTCTGTTGCACACTCTTAGTGCTTTGCATTGGTGTGGTTGAGTCCAACAGGGTATAATCTTGATCCCACTTCTTCTTCCTGACCCCAATAGGCCTTGGGTTTGCGAGGGTAGCCGTATTTCTTAATGGGGCTGGCCGTGCAGTCCTCTTTGTGCAGTAGCTGTTCTGAGTGGGATTATTGCCCTGAAGGCTCGGTGGGCCAGGATGCACGTCATTCTCTCTTCCTCCCCTTTCATTTGTTCTCATGTGCTCTGGTCAGGTTTATCTCACTCCCCAAGCTTCAGCTTCAGTGCTGGCCTCCAAGGCAACTTCCTCTGGTAGAGAGGTGGCTGCCCCTATAGTTGGGGTTGGGGTTGTGTTCTCAGGCCCCTCCACTGGTTCTCCACTCCATGCTGTCGTGCTGCATTCACATGCTGGGTCTCTGGGTTTAAGTTTGGTCCCTCTTTCCCTGTGGAGATAGAAACAATACCCTCCCCTTTGATGGTTTAGTGCCCCCTTCCCTTTCTACACATCGCCATCTGCCTCCCCTCCCCCCTTGATGGCTACCATATGTAGCCTTAGATTTGATCTGGCCCCTGCCATATTACCTGGGCCTTCTCCCAGTTTTTTCTCTATAGAGTAGTTTTTTCCAATGCCGCGTTCCAATTTTAAAATTATTAATATGCTTACCTCAGTGGATTGATATTGTACACGTCCTTTTGCGCTTGGCTAACTTCACTTAGCATAATTTCCTCCAGTTCTTCCCACGCGGTGATGTGCTTCATACGTTCATCACTGCTTTTCAGCGATGCATAGTACTCCATTGTATGTATGCAACAGAGCATAGAGTCACAGATGGAGTGACAAGGATATACTTTGGGGCCAGGGTATTGGCACCCCATCCAACTCAACTAGGGGTCACTCTAGGAGGTCAACAAAAGACCTTGAACTTTATACAGGTTCTTATATTGCTATTTTTTTATTATTTTTATTATTCTGTTACATATTGTATAGTACTTTGAGGGGGTTTCTTGCTGTTGTTATCATTGTTTTATTTGCTTAGGTTGCTCCATTTTAGGATACCTTTCTTGTACATATTGCTACCTCTACAGGTCTATCTAGACAAGATACACTGGACAAAGAGGTTGGAGGTAAAAATGACAAGTGTGATGGCTCCAGGGGAGGGGACATTAAAGAGGGGGAGGAGGGGGAAAGGCGGTGATGTTGACCAGCCCAGTAAAAAGGGAATAACAATTGATACAAATGCAGGGACAAGGTGGGTGAGAGAAGGCCAATAGGGATTGAATAAGACTAATGTAACAAAGAAAAAATATTGAAACCCAAAGGGAGAGTGAGCATGATAGTGGGACAAGAGGGAAGCAAATGGAAATAGATGAAGGAACTGGGGGATAATGAACATTTATAGAGGTTCAAATACAGGGATGTACATAGGGGCATATATTTATAAGTGAGGATGGGGAAAGAGATTAATGTGTATACTTATAGGGTTAGTAGTAGGACAACAGATGGGCATTGGACCTCCACTCAAGTATCTCCTTGGTTCAAGAACACTTTGTTCTATTAAATTGGCATT
>PVJH01021733.1:0-37998 GCA_004026705.1 Nesogale talazaci
GCACCAAGGTCAACTGGCATAAGGAAGTCCACAAAAATAACGTTCTGCCTCTTACTGTGGTGTGTAGCCATTTGGGACCTAAAAGCTCTGAGCAGCCATCCAAGGTGCAATTACTTGTCTTTCCCTGTACAGAGCAAAGACGGGGGAGGAAAGTGGAAGATTCGTGGAAACAATTAGTTCAGTGTACTGATGGACCACGGAACCTCAACCTTGATGACCCGGAGATCGAAAGGCATTGAAGACTCATGAAACATATGCCATGATGCTGAGTGCAGGAAGATCACAGTCCAGGCCAGGGAGTCTTGTGGATCCAGTGGCGGGAACTGCATTTTTCTGATACAAAATATTATGGATGAAACAGATATGGATGACTGCTTCTCGTCCTTATGTATGTTGGTGTTCCTGTAATCATTAGACAAACTCAGGAATATCTGTATCGACCTGCCCTGTACTGGAATGACAGGAGCGACTGCATGATTAAAAGTTAAATGCCACGAGGAAACTTCTGAAACGGATGCCAACAACTTGAAGATATTCAACTGTAATTCAGAGAAGATCTTCTCTTTTTAAAAAACTAAATGAGGACTGAGCCGTGGTGGCGTAGTGGTTGAGTGCAGGACTTGGCGGTTCAAATCCAGCAGCAGCTCTCCAGGAGCAAGGCTGGGCTTCCCACTCCCACCAGAGGGCAGTGATGCCCCCCCAAAAGCACTAAATGGAAATAAATGTGATAGATGCCTTCGACCACAATAAAATGCAAACTAACTAAAAGAGGATAAACGAACACCAAGGAACCGAGCACCAAGAAGGAACTGAAACTGAACAACAGCCAGAGCTTGCATGGTGCGGGAAGCCCTTCAGTTTAAGGCCAACTGGAAAGGACAGCGGAGAAATGTAATGAAGAACTCAAGAACATTAAACCTTACGGGGCTGAGCCCCGGTGGCGTAGTGGTTGTGCGCAGGACTGCGGCCCACTGGGATGGAGGTTCAAATCCAGCAGTGGGGCTGGGCCTCAACCACCAGAGGGCAGAGATGCCTCAATAAAAAAAAAAAAAAAAAACTTCAGGAAGGGAGCCCCGAAGGATCCTTGGCGGCATAGTGGTTACACATTGGGTTACAATCCAATTATCATGGAGGTTTCAAACAAGACTGGGCCTTCTACGCCCATCAGCAGCGACAATCTCAGAAACCCCCCAGAAGGTCCCTGAGACGTAGCATTGACTCAATGGCCGTGTCAAAGGGGGCCCCCAGGGGACCACCAGCCAGTGCTTCATCAAAACGTTCGAGATTGAAGCCCACACGTTGAGCTTAGGAGAAAGTTTGCCAATCCACTCCCAAGAGATTGGCCGTTGAAAATCCTACAAGCAAAATGTCACTAGGATGCACGTGGGGTCACTGTGCGTCAGAATCTGCCCCTAAGGAAGCTAGACCTGCCTAAACAAAGCTCATCAGCATCAAGATGCTCAGGTTGATCTGCATATGCTTGTCTGCTGGTGTGCTGCGGGGAAGGGGGATGTTTTTACTCTTTAAAGGAAGATTTCTAAATATCTGATAAATGATATTCACAATATTCAACAATAAAAGGTTGGTGGATATGCAAAGAAACAGAAAAACGGATCCAAAACTAGAAGAAAAATATGTCAATAGAAACAGATCCAGAAATGACTAACAGGCTAGAGCTTTGAAGCTGCTATGATAAATGTGTCAGATTAAAAGCGTGCAATGACCATCATGACATTACTGCCAAGCTCCATATTGATATAAGTGGGCAGGCCATTGAAAATTTTGGACTCCTTAACCACGCAGGAAAGCATAGAAACAATAAAGGAATAAAGTCACAAAATCCAGAATTTAATGGACGTAACCGTACATCAATCTCCTGCAAAAGAAACTACCGGTGAACTTGAGAACAGGAACAGAAACTATCTAGGATAAAGAAACAGAAACAAAACATTAGAAAATGAATGAGCCTCAGTAAGCCCACCATGAGGGTACATCAGAAACATTGCTCCTCTTTAGTACATCCGTGGGCGAATGGCAAACAAAACATAAACACATCGCTGTGATGGGTAGATGGCTACAGACACGTTCTCTCAATAATACACCATTCTTAGTCTTGTTGAAAAAAAGAAAAATAATCACTGCCTTGGAATGGATTCCGATTCTGACTCAGAACCACGCTATAGTCTCAGTGAGATGCATTCAGAACAAAAGATCTGATAAAAGCAGTAAGTTCCAAGGCATCTGCTGAGTCCATTACATTCATGGCAGAGAGGTCAGTTAAGAACCCGATGTTTTACAGGGACCTAATCTACTATTAAGCCCAATGCAGCTATCAATTCTCTTGAAACTTCTTCCTCATAAGTCCCCATGCTTATTCTGTGCTCTTTGAGAAAATCTCCCAACATGATCCCTTTGGGGTCCCTCAAAATAGTCATAACTTTCTGAGCTGACCTCTCAGTAAGTAGTTCCCTTTAGAAGCCACTGTTTTGATCACATCTTTTGGTTTGAGGTCATCTCAGGTCATTATATGAAAGCCCACATGAAAGAAGCACACCAGCCTGTGTGATCATGAGGTGTCACTGGATTCAGGTATCAGGCATCAAAGACCCAGAACAAAGAAATCATATCAATATGAATGAGGAGGAGTGCAGAGTGTAGTAAACCCAAAGCCAATCGGTAGACAATTGGATCCCCTTACAAGGAAGAGATGAACCAGGAAGGGTGCAGTAGAGCATTGATAAAACATACAGCTTTCCCTAGGTAGAACAGAGCATCTGCATGGCTACAGATAAAAACAACTGAAAACACAGGGAATCCAGGACAGATAAACCTCCTCAGGACCAATATTGAGAGTAGCCATACCAGGAGGGGAAGGTGAAGGTGGGGGGAGATGGGGGGGGCCAATCACAATGATCTACATATAGCCCCCTCCCAGAAGGATAGGCAACAGAAAAGTGGGTAAAGGGAGGCATCAGTCAGTGAAAGACATGACAATAATAATAATAACTTATAAATTATCAAGGGTTCATGAGAAAAGGAGGGAAGGTGGCAGAGGGAGGGGGAGGGGGTGGATGAGAAGCTGATACTGAGTGTTCAAGTAGAAATAAAATATTTTGAGAATGGTGATGGCAAAAAATGTACAAATGTGCTTGACACTATGAATGGTATATGAATTGTGATATGAGTTGTACAAGCCCCCAGTAAAATGATTAAAAAATAAACAAAAAACAACTTTCCTCTAGTTCTTTAATGTTACACACACACACACACACACACACACACACACACAAACTTCCTACTATCATGGCCCCAATTCTAGGTTACAAATCTGGCTAGACCAGAGTATATGTGGGTACAGATAAGAACTGGAAACACAAGGGATCCAAGACAGCTTATCTCCTCAGGGCCAATAGTGAGAGTACTGATACCAGCAGGCAAGGAGAAGATGAGGAAAAGAGGGAAACAGATCACAATGCTCTACATATAGCCCCTTCCAGGGAGTCAGACAACGTAAAAGTGGGTGAAGGGAAACAGCAGCTGGTGTAAGACGTGAAAAAATATATAAATTATTAAGGGTTCAAGAGGGAGGGAGACGGAAGGGGGAAATGAGCTGATATCAAGGGCTCAAGTAGAAAGAAAATGTTTGAAAATGATGGTGGCAACCTATATGGTACAAAGATGGTTGACACAATGAATTGTTGGATGGATTGTGATAAGAGCTATGAGACCCCAATAAAATGATTTTTTAAAATAAAATAGAAAATAAAACAAAAGAAACATGGGAGCTGCTACTTTACGAAATCCCTCAGTTGTTTCCAACATCTTTTTATGGAGTCATTACGGTTCTCTCTCTATAAACGGTAATATTGTGGGAAAATACTGAAAGCATCACTTCTTTGCCCAATTGTTTATTGAGGAAGTGCCATCGAGAGGATGGATGGGCCCAGTGACTGGAGTAGTGAGATAAAGGATAGGAATACTTTGAGGATGGTGCAGGACTGAGAAGTGGTTGTTCTGCTGTGCATAGGCTAGTTGTGTTACTCTGGGTAGACTAGAGAAAAAAATCATAGCCACGCATATGTATGTAGCTATGTATGTACCCTTAACGTACAAAGGGTAATCGTACATTAAGAAAACATCCCATCCCAGTCCAATCCAAGGTTATATTAGCCCATGTGTCCGATACCAATCTATAAAGTCCTCTTCAGATTCACGAAACACGCAATGATGCAAAATGAAGAACGATCACAAGCCGGTGGGTAGAAAGTCTTTGGATCCAGTGGTGTTATAAGCATCTTGGCGCTGTCAGGTGTCTCCATGTGCCTTATCTAGGACCAGGTTTCTGGCTGCATCAAGGTAGGTCCATGTGGCTTCTCTTCCAGAAGATTCTCTCGGGAAGCCAGTCTTGTCAATCAGGTCTCTCAGGGAGCAAGCATTGTCAATAGAATGTCTCCACGGAAGTGAGCAGAGAGAGGGGAGGTGCCTCCCACCTCCAATGAGGAAAATACTAGATTTCCCAGAATTCTCAGGAGAAGGCCATACCCACACAGAGGTCTCATTGGCTATCGCCAGATTGACAGGCTAGACTCCACCCCCACACTGTGACTCCTCAAATTGACATGAGATTCGGTGACTGCCACAGTCACTGTGAGTTGGAACCAGCAAGCCGGCACCCAACAGCAACAAGGGTTCTGGCCAAGACTTGCAGGACAGTGTTGAGGAAGGGTGGTGATAAAGGGCACTCTTAGCTAGTTCCTGTTTATTGGGGAAATATTTTCAGGAAAATAAGCCAGTCCAGTCCAACTTGAGTCCCAAAGTTCGATACCTGTCCACAAGTCCCTCTGCAGACTCATGCAGCCATATGACATGATGCAGAAAGCAGGAAGATCACAGGCGGGTGGCTGCAAAGACATGTGAATCCAAGGGCGGTGGTGGCTCCGGCCTCACTGAGCCATCAGAAAGGTGAAGGCAAAGAGAAAGGCAAAGTTTGATGGGAAGGCCACACCCCAAAGGAGCCCCCATGAGGCTGTGACCTGCTTGACAGGCTAAACTCCACCCCTACACTTTTATATCTCTTCAAGTTGACATGAAATGAAGGAACTGCCGCAGGAAGTCTGTCAACATGCTTTATTGTCGTCTCACTTTAAGAGCCGTGAGTCTACCTAGCTTTTAAGTTGAATTTCTCACCGCTAGGAAGTGCAGAATATCCCTCATAATGGAATCTCTCTAGTAGTTGGTGAGATCTTCCAGTGTTTATCTTCTGGGACCAGCTTCCCCAAAGCTCCTCTATTTGAGAATTTAAATCAAAAGGCACCCTAGGTGACAGCATTTTTAAGCTGGGAATTTCTCTGTACTGAGACCCTTTCAGAGAAGTGATTCTCTGCCCCGCCTCTGAATGAGTAGCTTTAGCCCAGATTGTTTCTTTGTTCTTTTTCTTTTGTCTCATGGTCCAAGGATGGCTGCGCTACATTGTGCATCGTGTCACAATATCTCAGAAAGTACAAGATGGAAAAGTATCAAAAGGTGCCCTACCAATTGAGTTTATCTTTTTTAACCCAGAAATAAAAAGTTTTCCTAAAAAATGTCTCTATTCAGTAAACTTCTCCTAGTATATTATTGGCTAGAATTAGGTCATTTGACAAATTCAGAAGAATGAGATTGCTATTTCTGTAATGGACAAACTGCAATTCTTTTTTGTGTTAGATACTTTTATTGGGGGTTCTTACAGCTCTTATAACAATCCATGCATCAATTGTATCGGAAATATTTGTACATATGTTGTCATCATCATTCCCTAAAGGTTTACTTTCTATTTTAGCCCTTGGTATCAGTTCCTCTTTTCCCCCTCCCCCCCCCTAAAATTCATTGCTCACGAACAGAGAAAGGCATCTCTCCTTCCTAAAGTCAGAAGATTTCTACCAGTAGTTTAAGAAATTGGTCTTCTGTTAGCAAGAAACAAGTATCCTTGTGGTCCACCTCCAGCCAGCGCTGGAGCTTTTGGACTAGGCTCAAGGGGAGTCCCTTTGGGACATTGGGGGTACAGTGAATGGTGTGATCCTTTGCTTGGGCATGCCTACACCATTGGGTTTGCTGGCCCCTTCTGGGGTTTCACGTATGGGCTCCAATAAATTTCTTTTATTCCTTATTGAGAAGGAGGAGGAGGAAGAAGAAGAAGAAGAAGAAGCCTGGTGGTGGGGTTACCAAAAATTCTAACCCACTGCCACCAAGTACAGTAGATTCCAACTTATAGTGACCGTATGAGATAGGTACAATTGCCCCCTAAGGATTTCTGAAACTGTAAATTTCATGGGGATGAAAAGCCCCATTGTTAAGTTTATTATGTCAACTAGCCCAGTGGAAACATGTGGGCGGAGTTTGATCAGGTCACAGCTTGACTGGAGGGTGGTGGAGATAAATGAAGAAGGCCGAGATCTCATGTTTCTTGCTACCTGGCCATTGGACCAGCGTGCTGCTGCTTTAGGTAGTTCTCTGCTTCAGCCTGTGAGCTACACTACCTGTGGGCCAAGTCAACCTGGGGATCATGTCACTGAAGCTTGAGGCTCATGTGAGACCTTCTTCGTCACCCTGCTGGTGTGTACATTACTTGAGTAGGAGACTGGTGGATTCTGTCGCCGTGGATCTCAATTGGGAGCAAACTCAACTGAGATAAAATCAGGTTTGCTTTGCTAAGTTTGGGTACTACTGACTGTTGCTACCGAACCCTGCTGCCTGCTGCCTGAGGAAAGACACCCCTGTTTGCTTCTTTGACCTTGGACCTGACAGCCCATGTGAGCTGAGTTGAAGGACTTTCCGTATATTAACTGCTCCATGAAAGTGAATTGAACAGAGCCCTTTGTATTGTTTTGTAAGCTGTTATATTCCTTCTTGCTGCACAAACACATCTACACACACACACACACACACACACGTAAAACCATAAATGTCCTGGGTTTTTTTCTATAGAGAATCCTGCCTAACACATTCATCTTTAGAACTGTTAACTTTGTGGTTTGCAGCCCAACTCTTAAGCACTACATTACCAGGGCTCCTAAGGTGGCATGGTTAGTGATGGCATGGTTAGTCAATTATCATGACTGAATTTAAATTGTATTGCAACACAATCTCCTCCCTCCCCTTTTCAATGTGCCTCTTACTGGGGTTGAGGTGAACAAGATAATAAGCATGAAGCTGATGTGATGTTGACAAGTTAGCACTTCCTAAATAAACTGGTTGAAAGAAATACATAAAGCAGCACAGGGTGGGGGTCATGGCTTTAGGTCACAAACAATGAGCTATGAGGACCGAAGTGTTCTGGAAATGGATGAAGTCTGTGGTAAGCATGGTAGGCCCGTTTCGACTGTCTTGTTCCTATGATAACATCTTGAGAAAGGATGTATGGAATGAAAACGGATATATAACCGAGAAAGCTAAGCATTTTATTCAGGGCTTTCAACTGATTCAAACTGGTTTAATCCTGGCATTGGCCAGTCAAGTAAAACTGGAACAAACCAAATTATTTATATTTGGGTTTTTGTTTGTTTTAATTTGATTTTAATTCCAGAACACTACTGAAATGGGGGAAATCATGAGTCAAAGGTCTGGACTGAAAGACTCAAAAGAAGTGCTGTCAGGAGTCTGCTGTGGGAGACTGGACTATGCCCAGGCTGGGGAGATGGGTGCGCATGCAAAGTTGTTGGGTTGGCACCACTGTCTAAGACTCAGCTTGTTGCTTTGCAATGACCATGCTGCCTCTGTTTTGTAAGAGGAAGAGCAAGTTTCTAGCAGAGCTTCAACCTGAAATTGTTTTCATTCTGGTTAGGATTCTAGTTGACGCACCTTTTAAAAATTCAGCTCCATTCAGGTGTTGCTCTGTAGGCCATAACTGATCCTGAAAGAATTAGCAAAAAAACTGGTTTGCTGGTTTAAATGGAAACATTCCTGACTCACTGTCAGAGTTCTTGTTGCCTACAATCTGTTTACCAGACTCAACAGGAAGGAGCTTGGATTTGACGTGTGAGGCAGTTGGTTGGTCATTTGCAAACCCTCCCATCTTCCTCCTATGAAAAGACTTTGAGGTGAAGGCCACTGTCATGAACGGGGTTATCAACTGCTCTGGCAGGAAGCCCCACAATGGTCTTAGGGAACAGGCAATTTCCTCTGGTTAGTGCTGTGGGTGTCTGTTGCTCTCATCCCCAGAACAAGCTGATAAACAACGTTAACCTCTTACCCCTCCTGCAACCAGGCCTCTGCTGCTAGGGCAACCAAGACTTTCAGCTTGCGACCAAAAGGAAACTGGTATCTGGGCCAATAGCATCAATACCAATTTGCATTTTGTTTCCTTGGTCAAATAAGGGGAAGAAAGCAAAAGCAAAACAAAGCAGTTTTTAATCACCTAACAGAGTCCCATGCCCCCTGGGAACCTGATGGTTCTGGTTTCTCATGTATTTGCTTGATGTCTGCTCAGCCCTCATACCTCTCATGTGGTCCGATTCATGGTGATGACAGCTATCTTCTGCTTCCTCTCCACTGCAAGGATGCCAATGACCTCTAGCAAGCATACTCGTCAGAGGACAAAGCGATACCATGGGCTCAATTCCAATCATGCAAAACATTTTCATATTGGATATCTCCTTTGATATTTAAAAAGAACCCTGAACTTACACAGGGTGTGAAAACGCTTCTGCAGGCTGAGATGGTACCTTTAACAAGCATAAAGAAAGTCTTGTTAGTGTAAGACCTAACGTTGGACCATGCGGTGGAGAAATGATGAAGTAGGGTGGAGCCCTTTTGACTCCTACAGTCTGAGAAGGACACTGTTATGGATTGAATTGTATTCCCTAAAAATATGTAGACTATTATTTTGTGTTTACATTAATGTGGTGCGACAGCATTAGGGTGGGTTCTAAACCAACAAACATCTAAGTCGTATCATTGTTTTTTAAGGCAGACTATACACAGAAAGATACAAGCAGAAGAAGACAGAAAGCCTGTAAGAAACTGGCTACAAGAAAAGTAAAACAAAACAAAAACATTACTGCCTGGGAGACACAAAAAAATGAGATGAGAGACCACAGCAGGTAATGACACAGCCAAGACCCTGATTTGAACTTGTAGACCGTAGAGCTGTTAAAAAAAAAAAATCCGTTCTTTAAAGACACGAAGTGGGCAACACTAAGAAACCAAGAGAGGCTACCACCTGAGGCTGAGTCTCCCATAATTCCAAGAGAGAAAACTCCCGGAGGACACTGACCTTGCAGTGCTTCTATTCTGTGGGATTCATTTTGTTGCCAGGTGTTAATTTGTGATCTACCATTAAATAGACATGCAAGCATCTATGCGAGTGTGTATATGTACATGAAAACATCTATGTGCATCCACACAGAACACATGAAACAAAACAATATTCTCTGCAGGAGCCAAAGGGGAAGAAAGGGAGACCAGACGCTGAGACCCAGGAAGGGGCATAGAGATGTGAGGATGATGCCCACCCTGCCTCCAGCCTCTCTACCAACCACTTGTCTCTCTTCTTTCTAGAGTTCTGTGCACTGAGACCCAGGCCCTTTCTTCACGTTTCCCTCTCCTGCATCAGCGCTTCTGTGTGAGAAAATTGTTCAGCCCTGTTCTTTCCTGACTGGGCCAGGTTGGGAAGCAAGAAGGGCCGTTGTGGTGCACGGGTGCCTTTACCTCCTTGGACTTTGTTATCGGGGTGCATGTGGCAACATGAGTATTGATTGATCTCTTGCATCAGCCCAGTGTTAAGTGCTCTCTACTCCCTCTTTCTCTGCTCATGAAGCAGAACAGCAACAACAACCAAACTAGGAAAAACAAACAAATGAGTGAAGACTTATCTCTCAGAGAGATCTCTTTTTTTCGAGATGAAATTGTGCTTCCCCCCGTGTATGCGTTGGAATCTCAGTTTCCATATCTGTAATCTCATTTGAGAAGAATGTGTGCCTTGTTGTGGAGGTGAAAGGACTCTTTCAGTGTCACGTGTATCATAACCTCACCCCTCCTGAGTTATAAAGAACCTCCCGGACACTGACACGAGCAAGCGCACACAGGGCTAGATACGATGTGAGAATTGCCAAGGAACCAAGGAGAGGAGGGTGCCCAGAAGCCGAGATGAGGCTTCCCTATCCCCCACGCTGACAGAGGGATCAGTGCCATGAATTCCGTTTCTAGCATGCTGACCTGCAAGGAAATAAGTTACCGCTTGTTCCAGCCACCCACTTGTATTGAGATTACAGTGGCCCTAGGCAATTAAGACAGTTTCCTCAGACTGAACAGAGGTATTTAGAAAGCTGTCTCCAGGATTTTGATCCTGACAACCATGAACTTGCTACATGATGATGAGGCTGTGCTTCTTGACAACGGGACCCTAACTTCTCCAGGTGCTAATTTCCCCAATGCCCTGTGACTTCGTGCGTGCAAATGTGTCTCTGACTGTACCTTCAGACTTCAAAGTATTTGATCTCTTAGTCTCTGCCAGACAATGCCGGAAAGTGATGATTAATGCGATGGATCGGATCAAGGAGGATGCAGAATATCAGCAGGGAGCAAACAGATTTCATTGCAAATGAAGGAAGGCAATTTCCATTTTAAATAGTTCGTTAAAATTCTGGCATGAAGATTAAAATGAATTGACTAAAGTTCTTGTAGCCGATATCTTGGTTTAAGTGCTATTAAAAGGTACTGTTTCCAAAATAAAAGACAGTCATAGAGGGTGCACTAATGGCATACAAAAAAAAAAAAGATGTGGACCTGAGATGCCTTCTTACTGTAAGAAGGTCCAACTTATTCATTGATATCCCATATAGAACAATCCTGGAATGGATCCGCTAGCCTGTGTTTCCCTCCTGAGCCACAGAGCAAAACCTCAATCTAAAATTTCTGCTATTGCAGTTACAGGACTGAATAATTTCGGATGAGAGAAAAAATGTGCAGCTCTGGGAAATAGCACACATACACACGGAGATGTCATATAGAAATGAACACAGGGTTAGAATGGTGGGGGAGGTGTTCATTAGCTGACTTGGCTGTGCTTTGTCTGTGCAATACATGGAGAAGCCTAGCTAGCATGCTTGACTAATAAGCTGTGTTTATATGCTTACAGAGATTTTACTGATCAGCTTTAGAGATCTTCCTTATCAGAGTTTGAAGAGATACAGGAAATCGGATGCTTTAAATTTCTAACTGAAGGCAAAAATACCTGCCAATCCTTGGTGAACTGCAAACCTCCACATGATCTGCGCCCTCCTCTTCCCCACCCCTGCAGTGATGAGTCATGGAGTCAGGTGCCTATCCCTTTCTTCCAGAAAGACCTCTCTTTTTAAGATATCACTGTTTGTGTTACATCTGGGGAGATGTCTCTGTCCCTGAGAACTTACACCCACTATCATGAGTCTCTGCCCATGTAGAAAGAGTAAAGAAAACATCCACTTGGGGGAATCACTTAGTTTAGAACAGAATGGGAAAAGCACAAATTGGGTGGATATTTGGGGAGCGGTGTGCACACTTCGCCAGGAGCCCTGGTGACAAAGTCTTAAGTGTTCACCTGATAACAGAAAGGCCAGCCACTCTTGGGGTTTCAGAGACTGCAACTGTCTGTGGCAGTAGACAGCCCCGTTTTTCTCCCTGGGAGCAGCTAGTGGTTTTGAACCATTGACCATGAGGATCGCAGTCCAACACGTCCCCACTACAGCATCATGTCGTCGGCTGTAAATCTCGGAGGGCAGTTCTCCTCTGTCCTAAACTCTGAGTTGGCATCAATTCAATAATGAGATTTTGGGCTAGGGTGCAGACCACGCTGATAATAAACCAAACCCAAACCAAACCCACAGTCATCAAATTGTGACTCATGGCAGGTTTCTAAGACCATAAGCTTTATGGGAAAAGACAGCCCCATCTTTCTCAACCGCAGAGTATCACTATGAAGATATCTTGTAGTACACTGTTTCCCAGTTCTTTGCAACATGCCACAGCAAGTGCAGGTGGGCTCATCTGGAGGGATCTACAGATAAAGTCCCCACCTGGGTGTGAACTAGCAATAATGCATCAGCCTGAAAAGTCCAGGGTGACACGCACAGTTTGCACTCAGCTCCTGACCTGCAATGTGATGGTTGGAACCCAAACACAGTCCTGTGGAAGAACAAGCTGGTGAGATGCTTTCCCAAAGTTTACAGTCAATAAATGCCAAGTGGGCCCTCCTACTCTAAAAGGAATGGGATTTTCACGCATCAGAATCCATTCACTGACAAAGAGTTTGGCTTGGTTTTAACCAGCCTTATGCAGCAGTGCAATGCCAGTAAATAGCAAGTTAGCAGTAATAGCAAGGTATTCTTTCCAGTTAGCTGGCGTCTAACTTTGGACAGGTTTCTCAATAGCTCTTCACCTGTTCTTCAGCTATGAAGCCAAAATTGTAGTACCTAGTTCAAAGGATTATTGGTAATGCTGATCTGAGTTAGTTCTTGTAGAACACTTAGCATAATACCTGACACAGAGAACATGCTCAATAAACAAAAGCTGCTCCTATTCAGTGAGTGGCCACGGAGAACAAGGAAACCTCCTAAGTACACTCAGGGTGTGAAGACAATCGTCAAGTTCAATGAATACGTATTGACATTTTCTCAAGCTGGTGCTATAGAGACTGTCTTTCAGGGATTCATTCGGTCGCTCATAAATTCATTTGTTCAACAGCTGTTAAAAAGAAAATTTCCACAGCGTACCAACTAGTTGGCCGTGAAGTCTCTTGGTGGCCCGAAGAGTTAAAAGCACTCAGTTGGGAACTAAGGTATTGGTCGTTCAAATCTACCAACAGCAGCTGAGAAGACAAGATCGATAAGCTATTTTGGAGTGATCATTGCCATTGAAACCTTTGCAGATCAAAATGGACTTATTTGCAAGTGGTTTATTGGTTGGTCAGAATTCTAATTAATGATGAAAAGACATTTAAAAATCTTTGCTGTTTGTCATTTTCTTATGTGTGTATCCTGTAGGCTTTTTAAAGATGAGGTACAGTTGTTACGTTTAATTTTATCCCACAATCCTGCCTCCTGGAAATTAGACTCAATTCCTCAGGCTGGAATGCATACTTCTTCATGTTCTTAGACTCTTCCGTGCTTGTCTTAATCTTAATACCTCCATATTTATAATGAACCCTGCATAACTGGAACCTGTGCAAGCAGAAACTTTTCAGAAAAGAGAAACTAAAATATTTTTCACTAACAGCCTGGCATGTGCCCTATTGAAGGGAGAAAACTTGCAAGACCTGGATAAACAAGGCAGTCCCATCAAATTGCAGCCCCCATGGCTTTCACAGTGATATTTTCTCAAAAAGATACAAATTGCGAGAGAACAGAGACCGTGCCTCATTCATCTTTATGTAAGAAGACCTGTTTTCTATCCAGAAACTCCTTAATGCTTCCCATTCCAGGCCTTTTACCCAAATTGACTCGTTTAATTCTTAAAACAACTTTACGAAATATGTACCATTCTTTCCTCATCAATAAGAGGAAATTGAATAACAGAGAAGTGAGTAAGCTTTTCCAGCGTAGGTTGGCTAGTTCGTGTGAATTATGGTGTTTGTGAACAATACTGAAAGTGGCACGGGCTGCTAGAAGAACAAACAAAGTTGTCTTCAGAGAAGTGCAGCCAGAAGACTCCTTAAAAGTGAAGGTGATGAGCCTGTGCCTCACAGACTTTGGACCTGTTATCAAGAGAGATCAGCCCCTGGGAAAACACATCCGGATTGATAAAGTAGAAGAGCATCAAAAAAAAAAAGAGAGAGAGAGAGGAAGGCCTTTGAAGAGATGGACTGATACAGTGGCTAGACAAAAAGTCTCAAACAACAATCTGAGGATGCCACGACCTGGAGCAATGTTCTGCTCTGTTGTTCATAGGGTCACTATGAATCAGAATTGACACCAGGGCACCTGGCATTTCCACACAGCTAGTACTTGGCAAATGTGAGATACTGGTCCAGGCAGGGAGTCTAGTGTTTGAAGAAAAAATACCAGAAAACTCCAAAATAAAATTTTAAATACTTGGTAACAGTCCTGGTGTGAATTCACCTTGTGCTGCTGTGTTTAGCAACTGTGGAGTTTTATCTCCATTTCTTTTCCCAAAGCACTTATCGTCACCTCTGGAAGATTCTATGCAAATAGGCACGAGCCCCCTTAAGGCCCCAAACGATGTTTTTGGTTGTGAACTAAAAGCTGACAAAGATTACTTTAATGTGGATAATGATGAAGATGTGCACCAGTTAAGTTTAAGAACAGTCAATTTACACACTGTGCAATGGATGAATGGCACAGTTGTTGAAGCAAAAGAAACGAATTATGAAGGGAGCCCACTTAAAGGTACATTCAAAATGTCTGTCTCAGGCAACAGTCTCCTTTGGAGGCTTTGAAATAACACCACCAGTGGTTAGAGTAGAAGGGTGGTTCTGGGGCTGTGCACATGAGTAGGCAGAATTTAGTCGCTGGGGAGGAAGATTCAGGGTCTGATGAGGACGAGGAAGAGGATGTTAAACTTTTAAGTGTATCAGGAAAGTGATCTGCTCCTACGAGTGTAACAAATTTCCACAGGTAAAAAATGAACTTGCTGCTGCTGAAGCTGCTAATGTGATGACCACAAAGAAGAAGATTTTGATGATGAAAGTGAAGAAAAACTGATGAAAGGGAAGAATTCTATGTGGGATATGCCAGCCAAAAGTGCACCAAAATCAGACCAGAATGGAAAAGACTCAAAACCATCCACCATGATGTATTGAATGTTATAATAGCTGTAAGAGCCCCCAATAAGATTATTTAAAAAAAAAAGAATATCATGGTTATATTGATGAGAATGAGGCGTGTCAGAGTGGACACCCAAAGCCAACAACTGGACACAGAAGTTTCATCCCCTCACAGAAGGTTCACAAGAAAGGGATGAGTCAGTCAGGGTGCAGTACAGCACCAATGAAACACACAACATTCTTCCAGTTCTTTAATGTTTCCACTCGCCCCCCGCCACTATCGTGACCCTAGTTCTACCTTGCAATTCCTGCCAGACCCAAGCATGTACCGTTAAGAGTTCTCAGACACATGGAATCCAGGTCAGGTGAAATCCTCATGAATAATAATGGGACTAGGGATACCATGGGGGTAGGGGGAAGGTTGGAGGGAAGGGAGAGAAAGGAGAAACTGATAACAATGATTGGAATATGTTTTGAAAATGATGGTGCCAAACACATGCACAAAGGTGCTTAATCTAATTGATATATGGGTTGTTATAAGAGTTGTAGGAGTCCCCAATAAAATGATTGAAAGAAATCATTAAAAAAAAACCATCAACAACTAACACCAAGATCCAGAGATCAAGAATCCCTAAAAACAAAAGCAACAAAAGGACAGAGCTCTGCAAGAACCTCACTCTGAAGGCAACATCAAAGAAAACTAAGCAAAGACAGAAAAGGTAAAAAAAAAAAAAAAAGATAGAAAAGGCATACCGAGCAGTCCTGGGCACTACTGTTAAATTAACACCAAAGATGGGCAAAGGAAAATGAGAGACAATGCAGTCCACATTAGAAATCATCAACAATCCAGACTGAAGTCTTCTGTGATCATCTCAATCCTTTTTCACCCATACCTCTTGCAGGCAGGAAGCAGTCTCATTCTGATTTCCTAAAGCACTTTCCTTTGACTCAGTGCAGTAAACTCGGATCTCCTGAATGCTTACCTTACCTTTCTGACCATATTTTATAACATTTTTATCTCTCTAGGTCAATAAATATTTGAATAAACAACAACAAAAAGATTTGATAATAGAGGTAAATATGGTTAAACAGGCTATCTTGTAATAATAAGAATCTATGAATGAGTACATGCATGGATAAACATGCAGGCTGAACAGATGCATGAGAGAGAATGGGGTTACATCCAAAAATATCATGGGATGTTTACACATGAATACCTACCTTTGCTGCAAATATGTCCATGAATGTGGTGGGACATTCAGAGGACAATTATGAAAACTTCTTAGACATAGCCAAATATTAAAGAAGTGAATTTTGGGCTTTGGGAGCCCAGAACCATAGTCTCAGGGGTCACGAAGGTCCGTTGGCATGGGTGAGTCCACGAAGACTATGCTCTACATCTTACTTTGCTGGGTAATAACTGGGACCTTAAAACTTGCAATCTTCTAGCACAGGTGCAACTATTGGTCTCTGGAGGAAAGAAGAGTGATGAAAATTGAAGACACCAATTAGTATTAAGTACCAAGGGACCATGCAAACATCAGTCTCCACAACCCTGAAACCAGAAGACCTAGATGGTGCCTGGCTGAAGAGACCAGGCTTAGTGGTCCAGTAGAGACTGGTGGAACCTCCCAACTATGGCCTTTTATTCACTTTTTAGCTCTGGAACTAAACACAGTTCGCAGCCAAATAATAGGCCTACCCAAGAAACAATAAATTTGTGAGGTATGCACACTTTAGAATAGCCAACCACTTACGAACAAAAGGACATTATTTACTCAAAGTTCAAGATGGTTACAGAATAAGGAGGATTAGAAGCAGGAAACAGAGGAGGAAGTGGGATGTGTTAGTCCGGGTAGACTAGAGAAACAAATTCATAAACACACATATGTATATAAGGGAGAGGTTTATATACGAGAGGAATGAACATTAGAAAGCATTCCACCCAGTGCAGATACCAATCCATAAATCCTTTTCAGACTCACAAAGCACATGTAATGATGCCAGGACAATCACAGGTCGGTGAGCCCAGACTCTTGTGTATCCAGTGGTGGTAGAAGCATCTCAACACAGGCAGGAGTCTCCATGTGGCTTTTCTGGCTTCAAGGTCTGGTTCCATCAGGCTAGGTCCATGTGGTTTCTCCTTCAAGATGGTTCACAGGGAATCAGCCTTGTGTCTTGTCATTAGAACATCTTCAAAGGACTAAGTCAAGTCTCTCACCTCCAATTGAGAAATATCGCAAGACTTCCCGGAATTCTCAGGAGAAAGCCATGCCCACACAGAGGTCTCATTGGCTATCTCCAGATTGACAGGCTAGACTCCACCCCTACACTCGCAATCATGAAATTGACAAGAGTACATGACTGCTACATGAGATAAGTGATATGACATGGAGGGGAGGGCAAAGAATGAGATAAAACGAAAGTGTATGAATTGTTGAATGTAAACTATAAATGTGTTTTAGAATGTAAATGTAAAATGTATTAGATAACCCTTTATCCAACTGTTGTTTTTTCCTTTAGCTTTATTATTTACAAATTAAATTACACAGAAACTTTGCATAGGATGAGATGGACAGATATGACTGACAGAATCGAGTAAGAATCCTGGCCTGCTTGTCTGTCTCCACCCTCTTGTGCATTAAGAGTCATCAGTGTTATCTCCACCCTGGCTCCCTTGGGGCACAGGTGTACATTGGATTCTGGTTCTGACAGCCCCAGGGCTACCAGGACTCCCCCAGTAGTTTCATAACAGGTGTCGGTGGTGAGTGTGAAGGCATTGGTTTATCTAGGCAATGCCGACCAATGAGGCCACTGGAATTCAGGTAGAAGGTAGAATAGGCATCATAGACCGCTAAAGTTCGTCTTTGTCATGCTTGTAGAAACGGAGAAACAGCATGTGGATGGATAGACCCTAACAGCCAGCGGGCTTGCAGGGTCCAATTCTCAGGAGGGCAGGTCAGTTGCAACCTCCAACCGAAGTTGTGGGAAATAGCTCCAGGCCAGAAAACAGCAGAGCGTCAGTAACAGAATGTACCATGCTCGGCGCTTGGTGCCTATGTATGTTCAGGATCTCATTGATGAATTCCACATCAGAGGAATAGAGGGTGAAGTCGTGGGAGTGGAGGAAGAGGTTGGGAAGCTCTTGGCTCAGTCTCTCACACATGAGCGCTAGGAGCTCCTGCATACTAGACCCCCTGATGGAGTGGCAGGAGAAGGGTGGGCAGTTCCAGGGACTTGGAAGGGGATCAAATAGGAGCAGGGAGATCCTTTTGTGGGAGGGGAGGGGCGGGCATCACTGCCCTCTGGTGGGAGTGGGAGGCCCAGCCTTGCTCCTGGAGAACTGCTGCTGGATTTGAACCGCCAAGCCAGTGGACCGCAACCCCGCACTCAGCCGCTACGCCACCGGGGCTCAGCCCAGGGAGGTCCTTTTTTAATGTTCCTTTTATTTTAAGTTGTATTAAGTTACGAATAACATGCAATTTGATAGTTCAATCACGTTAGCAAGGGTTGTATAAAAATTGTCCCAATCTGGCAGTGATGCCCCCAAACAAAAAACAAACATAACAAAATTTTCACAATCAACTTTGGAACTTTTTCTTCTTTATTGTACCCATTGATGTTACTCTCTGTTTCCCCCATCCTCCCTTTCCATCCCTCCAGGCAATCAGCAATTCAGCTTTGTGATTCCACACACCCAGGTCTCCCTATTCAGATAAACAAACAAAACAAGGGCAAACAACAAACAAGGACCCAGCAACAATGACCGCATAAAACAAGTAAATGCTTCAATCTAAGAGAAATCAGAGGATATTTTAAAATTAGAATAAATTTACATTGGGTTCAGAGGGAGATCAAATTACAAGATATCTTCCAGCCCAACCCAAGTATACTACTAAAATGCACTGTTCAATGCTTTTTGTCTGATATTTGAGCTGTTAATGTTCATAGCCTATGTGCACTAGGAATTCAAAAAAGATTCACTCCATTTAAGGACCCAATTCTTAATTTAAAAAATGTTTAAGTACTTTTAAATTGATGGTCATAGCACCTTTTGTGGATTAATGAGATCATTTCAAGGCATTTCAACCAGAATATGCATTTTATGCATGGATAAGATGAACCACCAGTTTTTCTGTCAGTTTATCAGATTGTGGTGGCTGCTGTGTTGATGTGATACTAGAAGTTATGTGACTGGTGTGTCAAACACCAGCAAAGAGAACAGATTTTAGTACAGCTCACAGACTAAGAAGAGACTATAAAGACAGAATCAGCTTTCCTCTTGGGAGAAATTAGCTGCTGGAAACTTTATGCACAACATGGAAACAGAAATATCCTGAAGGTTTAATGACTGGAACAATGTCAACAGGACCAGAAGATGAGCCTGTCCGGTCAGAAAGCACTCAAAATATGACCTGGAGAAAGTTGCCTTCTCAAAGCAAAGTCAACCTCAGTGCCATAAGTGGAGTAGAGCCTGTGGGAGTAAAACCATCAGGATCTTCCTTTGCTGTTGAAGTCCAATGCAAAATGAGAAGAAATCACTGCAAAAATATATGAATAATCAGAACTTGGAAAGTACAAATTTTGAATCTAGGAATATTAGACATCATCAAAAATTCAGTGGAACACAATGATTCATGCCTTAGGTATTAGTGAGGTGAAGTGGACTGATATTGGCCAGTTCGGTTCAGAAAATTATATTATTTGCTATGCTAGGAATGAGACAATCTAGAGGAATGGCTTAGCACTCATCATCAAAAAGGTATTTCAACATCTACTTGAAGTAAAATGCTGTCTGTGATAGGATTTTATTGATCCTTCTTCAAAGAAATCCAATCATCCACTACTATTCAAATTTATGCATCAATCACTAAAGCTAGTGATGGAGAAATTGAAGAATTCTCCCAATGGCTTCAGTCAGAAATTGATCAAACTTGTAATCATGATGCACTGACACTTATTGGCTATTGAAATGCAGAAATTAGAAGCCAAAAGAAAAGAATAGTAGTTGTCAAATCAGGTCTCAGTGATAGAAATGCATCCTAGAAATCGCATGATAGAATTTTGAAAACCAATGACTTATTCATAGCAAATACCCCTTTTCAAGAACAAAAATGGTGACTATATACATGGACTTCTCCAGATGTAATACGCAGAAATCAAAATTACTACATCTGAAGAAAGACGGCTCAATATAAGCAGCTAAAATAAGGCCAGGAGCAGATGGTGGAACAGAACAGCAGTTCTATGAGAGCAAAAAAAAAAAAAATACCCCCATTTGAATTTTGAGGATATCTCCAGAGCAGAATTGCTGCAGTGATAATAATGACAGAAGACCTTTTCATGAAGAAAGTAAAAATCATTAAAAAGTCAGAAAAGAGAGACCAGCCGTGTACCGCGACCTTGTGCCCAGCGCAGACATGAACGTCTCCTCTGCTGAATCCCCTTCCATTGCCCCAGAGTGGATTAAGGATTGGGCTGCTAACGGGGAAATCAGCACTTGAAAACCACTTGTCGCTCCAGAAGAGAAAGACGAGGCTTTCTGCTAATGTAAAGAGTGACGCTCGTGGACACTCGAGGGGCAACTCTACCAAGTTGAGTGGAAATTGACTCGGGGGTAGTGAGTTTCTTCTGTTGTTTGGAAGTGTTGCATCATTAAGGAAAAATCTGGCATTGCAGCGTATCCACCGACACAGCGCTTCCTTTCATAACCTCGGTCATCGCTAGGCTTTCTGAACAAATGCCACTGAGGCCATAAGAGCTGATCAAGCTGCCAACACCGAAGACTTTTCTCCCAACCCTTTCTACCTCTAATGCCCTTATTTACACTTCTATGTATTAGGAATGGAAAAGAACCTAGATTCTCGTTGTGCGTTATCACTGAGCTCCCCTCTGAGTATTTTCACCACATTTATTGGTTTTTAAAATTATGAACGCTGTACATTTAGAATATATTTATATGCATGGGAAATCACTTTTAACCCGACCATTTGAAGAAAATGCATTTGAACAAGAGATTATGTCCATTTCTATCTTCCACTTCCTCCGACATCCCACTCCAAGGCAAGAATCACTCAGTCATTGTTCTCTCGTTATTTATTCTGATAACTTTCAATTATGGAATTCACCACAGTTGCATTTAAACATCTTGTGTGGTTACCTGTTTATTATTTACCTCAGGGAAAAATGAAATCCATTAACTAGATAGAACCTTTGCTTTGCCCATCTTCTATATCCAAGACCTGGTGCTTAGCAGCTGTACAATAAAATAACGAATTATCTGTCAAAAAAAAAAAGTCAGAAAAGAATTTCAGAAGAGACTCTGAAACTTGCTCCTAGAGTACTCAGGCATAGAGTACTGTGGAAGAAATGATGAATTCAAAGAGCTGAATAGAAAAACATTCAAAGAGCAGCTCAAGAAGACAGTTAAATATTATAATGAAATGTGGAAAGACTCAGATTCTAAAAACCAAAAAGGAGGAACACAATCAGTAAATTTTAAACCGAAAGAACTCAAGAAGAAATTCTACCCTTGAGTTCCAATATTGAAAGATGCAGGAAACATCAAAAGAAGATGGAAAACACATTAATAAACACAAGGATAAAAGCCACATGATGATCTCAATAGACACAGAGAAAGCATTCAACAACATCCAACACCCATTCCTGTTTAATACACTGAAGGAGATAGGAATGGAAGGCAAACCCCTCAATATGGTACAAGGTCTTTAAAAAAAGCCAGTCCTCATGGCCCAGAGAAGGTGTATACTTTGGACCACCCAGAACTGTAAGGGGTAGGCAGAACAGATCTGAAGGTCCTGAAGGTGCACCTGGTGGTGAGATTCATGAAGAGAGGACTTATAGGATAGGCCCAGGTGGAATGGAGTCCAAAGAGGCACAGGCAGGGGGGAAATCTCAACATGGAAAATGCCCACCAGGAAAAGGATGAAAAGGAGCAAGATACTAATAAAGGAGTTGCAGGCAACCCTGAGTCAGACAGAGGCTTGGAGAGCCACAGGCAAGGATGAAAGAGGAGAAGGTAGACAGGATTGGGGCAGAGGTGAGAGAGCTGATGGAAAACCTGAGGGGAAAACGATGGAGTCACAGTCTTCGTGCAGTGAGCACTAAACCCCCTCACCATGACCACCATAATGAGTTTTGCTTTATGCCCTGAATCCTGATATGTGCTCTGAAATTATATAGGGAGATTCCTGCTTCCTAAACTTGCATGCATGTGTGGTACCTTGATGATAAACCTTTTGATATGACCTGTTTCTCTATGACCAGCTTCTTACTGGATGTTGTGTCTTTGACTCAGTCTCTGTACATTTCCATCAGAAGGGGAGTTTTAGCTATTGCCTAGAAACATGCTTGTTATATATGGTAAAGTTAATAAAGCAGTTTAATGAAGAAATCTTTCTTTTTCATTTCAAATTTTACATTTTTATTTTTTACATATAAATTGTGTGAGAATAAGGTATTCCAGTGCAAAAAGAAAGAAAAGCCAACAGCTAACATGATAGTCAATGATGAAAAGACAAAGACGAAAACAATCCCACTAAAAAAGGGGACCAGACAAGGTTGCCCCTTGTTTCCAGTTCTATTTAACATCATACTGGAGGTCCTAATTAACAACATAAGGAAAAGGAAAAACATCAAAGATATTGATCTGGAGGACGAGGAGGTGAAGTTACCATTATTCATAAATGATATGGTTTTATATATGGAAAACACCAAAAGCTCCACTAGGGGAGTGCTGGAAGGGATTAAGGAATATGGCAGAGTGGCAGGATACAAGATCAACAAAAAGAAGTCTATTGGATTGTTGTATACATCAGATGAGTCCACAGAAGAGGAGATCAAAAAGGTAGTACTTTCACAATAACCAAGCACAAATTAAAGTATCCTAGGTATATACCTAACCAGAAAAAAACCCCAAAAGATTTGTACAAGAAGAACTACAGAACACCATTACAAGAAAGCAAGAGTGACCTCCACAAATGGAAGGACATATCATGTTCATGGATTGGAAGACTTAATATAGTAAAGATATCAGTCCTGTCCAAGGCAACTATACAAGCTTAATATTATCCTGATACAAATGCCAACATTCTTCTTGAAAGAGTTGGAAAGGTTGACTACCAACCATATGGAAAGGTTGACTTTCCCCCCATTTGGAAAGGGGAGAAAGCCAAGCATTATTAGAGAACTCCTCAAGAAAAAGGACAAAGTTGGAAGACTTGCTTTACCTGACTTTAGCACCTACTCTACAGCCACAGTGGTCAAAACCGCATGGTACTGGCAAAATGACAGATATTCAGACTAATGGAAAAGAACTGAAAACCCAGAAATGAAATTATCAGTATACAGACAACTGATCTTTGATACATGCCCCTAAAATATCAAATGGGAAGTAGATGCCTTCTTCAACAAATGGTGCTGGAAAAAAATCTACCTACAGAAAAATAAAGCAAGACCCTTACCACACTCCATGCACAGGAATAAATTCAAGATGGATCACAGATCTCAAAGTAACCCACCCTCCCCCCCAAAACTATTAGGGACATTAATGAGGGACTTGGAACAAACCTAAGCACTTTGGCACAGGGAATATGTAGGTTATCAGTAATAGGAAAGGAGAGAAAAGAGAGAAAGCACAAATTGACAAGTGGGATATACTGAAGATAAAACATCTGTGTACAGCAAAAGAATTTGCCATGAAAGCCACAAACTGGAAAAACATCTTTAGTAATAACACATCAGACAAAGACCTTATTACTAAAATCTACAATACTCTGCTAACTTACAACAGGAAAAAATAAATAGCCCATTGAGGTGATGGGCAAAAGACCTGAAAAGAAGTTTCATGCTGGCAGAAATCCAAATGGCCTACAAGCATAGAAGAAAATGTTCCCAATCATTGGTCATAAGGGATATGCTAATTAAAATGACTATGAGACACCACTTAACGTCCTCAAAGGTAGCCCAATTAAAAAAATCAGAAAGCAACAAGTGTTGGAGGGGGAATGATGAGATAGAAACTCTCACCCACTGCTGGTGGTTCTTTATGTAGCAATTATGGAAATCTATATGATGATGCCAAAAACAAATGGAAATTGAGCTACCATATGACCCAGCAATCCCCCTATTGGGCATATACCCAGAAAAAGTTTAAAAGACCAGTGGTTCTGGAAGGACATGAAAGAGGAAGGGGCAGGGACAGGGCACGGGAAGCAAAAAACTCAGAGATAAGGGACAAGAAGATGATGATGATCGGAGGGCATATAATGCCTGATGGAATTAATCAAGTGCAAGGTAGCCAGGAGGAATTACTGAGAGCCAAATGGAGGGTGAGCATAATAGTAGGACAGGAGGAAGATGAAGGGAAATAGAGGGAAGAAGTAGGAGGCAAAAGCTATATTTAGAGGTTTAGCTATAGATGTGTATATATATTTATTAATTTATAATAAAAGGGATAAAGGCCAATGTACATATATTTATATGTTAAGTATTAAGATGGCAGACAGGCAATGGGTGTCTACTCAAGTACTCCCTCAATGCAAAAGCATTTTGTTCTATTAAACTGGTATTCCATGATGCTCACCTCCCTGACATGATTGCTGAAAACAAATGAGTGCATAAGCAAGTGTGGTGAAGAAAGTGCCAGCTATCAAAATATATAACATAAAGGCTTATAGGCTTAGTGGTCTTAAAGGCTTGAATTTAAACAAGCGACCATGAAGCAGAGAAGCAACAAAGCCTATATGAAAGAAGCAAACCAATATGTGTGATCAGGAATTAAGTATAAAAAGATCCCAAATAATTAAATTGATGAAAAAGGGGTGGTGGTGGTTGGAATGGAGACAAAGCCCAACTGTAGTCAATTGGACATCCCCCCACAGGAGAGTTACAAGGAAGGGGAGATTCAACCAGGGTGCAGTGTAGCACCGAGGAAATACACATCATTCCTCTAGTGCCTGAATGCTTGGCCCTCCTCCCACTACCATGACTCAGTTCTACCTTACAAATCCTGCTAGACTGGATTTGTAACATTGGTACAGATAAGGGGTCTTGACACCTGGAATACAGGACAGATAAACCCTCAAGAACAGTAGTGGAAGTATTGATATCATGAGGGTAGGGGAGTGGGGTGGGGAGGGGGAACTCATCACAAGGTTGGATGTGTAGCCCACCCCACTCCCAAGGGACATGAATAACAGAACTATAGTTGAAAGGATAGAATAGGGCTGAGCCCCGGTGGCGTAGTGGTTGTGCGCAGACTGCAGCCTGCAGGGATGGAGGTTCGAATCCAGCTCCACGGAGCAAAGGCTGGGCCTCCTACTCCCACCACCTGAGGGCAGTGATGTCCTCCCCCCCCCCAAAAAAGGATAGAATATACAGTTTAAGACACTAGACAATAATAATAATATATAATTGATGAAGGATTCACGAGATTGGGAGCATAGGGGGAGGAGCTGGGACGAAGAGCTCAAGTGAAAAGAAGCTGCTTTGGAAATGTGGATGGCAACATATGTACAAGTGTGCTTAGTACTTGATATTAGATTTGTAAGAATCACCCCCGCCTCCAGTGAAATGAAAAATAAAAGAAATGATGTTGTAAATCCCAATCCCGTACCTGTGGGGAAATGTGCAGTGGATTATGACTTGGGTTGCAAACTACAAGGAAAGTGGTTCAGATCCACCAAATTCATGAGTTGCTCCACAGGAAAAGGAAGTGGATTTCTATTCCCAGAAACAGTTACAGTATCAGAAATCCACAGATACCTGTCAGAGTCAACTCAACGACATTGCGTTTTTTATGTTTCCATACCTGTGGATAAGGTGTGTTGGTTGCAGAACAACTGAGGGCTCCGCTGCTAACTGGAAAGTAGGTCGTTAGAGCCCACCAGTACCCTTGAGAAGGAAAAGACCTGGTCTTCTGCTCCCATTGATCTTTCAGTCTAGGAAACTCATGGGACGGTGGTTCTGCCCTTACGATTGCTGTAATGAACCCCACAACACAGGCCACCACTTAGGGATGGAATCCAATTTGAGAATAGGGCATTCTGTGTTCTGTTAATGAGTCCATATCACCATATGGCCTGCTTTAAGTCGATTATGCGGGAAATGTTAAAAAGCAGATGGTTGCTGTGAGGGGTTATTAAGTTTGCTGTGACTCATAGACATTCCATGCACAGCAGGAGAAAAGCAACAGCAGCATCCGCGCAAACATTTGAACCCAGGATTGCAAACACTGTGTCAATCCTTCTGGTGAAGGACCTTCCTCTTTGGGGCTGCCCTTCTACTTTACCAAGTACGATGTCCTTCTCTGGGAGCTTTTCTCTCCTGACGACAGGTGCAAAGGACGCGAAAGAAAGTCTCACTCTCCTTGCCTCTGGGAAGCATTCTAACTGCACTCCTTCCCAGACAGATATTCCAGATTAGGTACAAAAGAAAACAGAAACTGGGAGAAGTCCCACACGGTCTGAAGGGGACAGATGCAGACGGCTTTACCAGCCCAGGAACCTCAAGCATGCCCAGGTGGAAGCTGAGAAGATAACTTTTGCCCAGAGTGACAGCGCTTTCTTCTAGAGGCGGGTGGGCAATAGTGCCCCAGTGGCCAACAGCTGCCCCTGTGTGTTCCCTGAGCAATCCAGAGGGACTGCAATACAGACCTCTGTACTTTGTCCTGTGTGACAGGCTAGAGCACGAAAGTTCTCAGCTGCCAGGGGAAAGCTGAATTTTTTTCTTTTCTGAAAAAGGGAAACTTTTAGTAAGATTGGGAACCTGTGGTCTAGACCAAGGATTGGCACACTGCTGCTCTCAAGCAAACCATGTGTGACTCTTCCAGTAGGTACATATGGCTCTACAGTAAAATTGAGGAAAAAAATTAAAGAGATGATTCAACTAGTGGTAATTTCATGTGTTTGTGAAAAATACATAGTTATGACTCTTGAGTAATTTTTAGTTTGTTGCAAGGTACAGGATTGGCTCTTCTGTCTCAAAAGTTTGCCAACTCCTATTACGGATCAGAGGTTCCCAAACTTATTTCTAGTTTGGATATTTTAAAGAGGCCGTACCCTCATTTCAGACTTCAAGTTTCCAAAAGTAAGAGAATATTCCTTTGCTTATTTTAGTCTCCCATTTGTGATATTTATCTTTTTAAAAATCATTTTGTTGGGAGCTCACACAACTCTTATCACAATCAATATACACATCTATTGTATGCAAACCACATTTGTACATTTGTTGCCATCATCATTCTCAAAACATCCTTCTTCTATGTATGTCCTTGGTATCAGCTTCTCAGATTTTCTCTCCCTCCCCACTCCCCTTTCCTCATAAACCCTTGATAATTTATAAATTATCATTATTTTGTCATATTGTACGTTGCCTGATATGTCCCTTCACCCACTTCCCTGTTGTCCGTACCCCAGGGAGGAGGTTATATGTAGATCCCTACAATAGGTTCCCCCTTTCTACTCCACCTTCCCTCCAACCTCCCAGTATCACCACTATCACCACTGGTCCTGAAGGGATCATCTGTCCCTATATTTCCAGCTCCTTTCTGCACCAGCGTATATCCCCGGTCTAGCCAGATTTGTAAGGTAGAATTGGGATCATGATAGTGTGTGTGTGTGTGTGTGTGTGTGTGTGTGTGTGTGTAGGGGGCGGGGCACATCAAAGAACTAGAGGAAAGGTGCATATTTCATTATTGCTACCCTGTACCTTGACTGACTGATCTCCCTGCGACCCTTTTGTAAAGGGGTGTCACTTGACCTATTGATGGGTGTTGGGTCCCCAATTTGCATTCCCCCTCATTTATAATGATATAATTTTTAGTTCTTTGATGCCTGGTACCGGATGCCTTCAATACCTCATGGTGACACAGGCTGGTGTGCTTTGTCCTTGTGGGCTTTGTTGTTTTGAGCTAAATGGCTGTCTGTTTACTTTCAAGCCTTTAAGACCCCAGATGCTATATCTTTTGATAGCCAGGCACCATCAGCTTTCTTCACCACTTTTGCTTATGCACACATTTTTTATCAGTGATCATATCAGGAAGGTGGGCACACAATGCAATGATTTTTAGTTCTTTGATGCCTAATAACTGATCCCTTTGATACCTTGTGGTCATACAGGCTGGTGTGTTTCTTCCATGTGGGCTTTGTTGTTTCTGAGCTAGATGGCCCCTTGTTTACTTTCAAGCCTTTAAGATCCCAGAAGCTGTATCTTTTTATAACTGGGCACCATCAACTTTCTTGACCACTTTTGTTTATGCACACATTTGTCTTTAGTGATCATGTTGGGAAGGTGAGCATCATGAAATGCCAATTTAATTGAACAAAGTGTTCTTGCATTGAGGAAGTACTTGAGTGGAGGTCCAATGCCCATCTGCTGTCTTAATACAAACCCTCTAAGTATGTGCACATAGATCTATTTCCCCATCATATATAAATATATTTACCTGCTTATATTTAAACGTCTATAAATGTCCTTTATCGTCCAGTTCTTTCCTCTATTTCCTTTTACTTTCCTCTTGTCCCACGATCATGCTCAGCCTTCATTTGGGTTTCAGTAACTTCTCTCTGTTACAAGACTCTTGATCAATCCCTATCAGGCCCCTCACATCAACCTTGTCACTGATTTTGAATCACTTATTTCCCCTTGATCCCTGTGTTGGTAAACTTCACCTCCTTTCCCCAAGTTCCCATCTCCCATATCCCATCCCCACCCCAGAACCATCAGTCCCGTCGTTTTCATCTCCAGACTGTTCATCCAGCCTATCCAGACAGACTTGCAGTGATAATAACATGTACCAAAAAACCAAGGCATCATAGGATGAAGCAACCAAAGAAAACAGCCAAAGAACAAAGAAAACCCAATGTCCAGAAAAATATATAAATAAGTAAAAATAAAAAATAATGATAATAACCAAATAAAAATCTGTAAATAGTTCAAGGTCTGTTTGTTGACCCCCGGGAGTTTAGTCCAATGGGGTGCCACAACCTGGCCCCAAAGTATATCATTGGCACTCCCTCGGGAACTCTATGCTCTGCTCCCCTTGCTACTCTGCTGCACACTTTGAGTGTTTTGCCTTGGTGTGGTGGGTCAGACAGAGTACAATCCCTGTAGGACCTTTGGTTATCAAAGGATGCTGTGCTTCATAGTGAGGCTGGACATATGATCCTCTCTGTGCATTGGCTGTTTTGAGTGGGGATATCTTCCTTAAGGCTCAGTGGGCCAGGATGCACACCACTCTCTCTTCCTCCCCCTTCATTTGTTCTTATTTGCTCTGATCAGGCATATCTCACTACCCGAGCTGCAGCTTCAGTGCTGTCCTGCAAAGGAAACTCCCCTGGGGAGAGAGGCAGCTGTCCACATTGTTGAGATTGGGTTTGGGGCCTTAGACCCCTTCACTGGCTGCCCATTTCATGGCATCATTCTACATTCCCATCCAGAACACCGGGTTTGAGTTTGGTCCCTTTTTCCTTGTGAATACGTAAACAATATGCTCCTCTTGGGGGGGTTAGTGCCCCATTTGCCTTCTACACATCACCATCTCCTACGCCCCTCAGTTGACTGCCTGATGTAGCCCTGGATTTAGTCTGGCCCCCTGTCATACTATCTGTCTCTCCCTCCAGAATTTTTGTATACAGTGGGTTAGTACCTATGCCTCTTTTGCATTTTTAAGCTTTTTTCAGTGGACTCATGTTGCACATGTCCTGTTGCACTTGGTTTACTTCATTTAGCATAATTTCCTCCAGTTCTTCCCATTCGGTGATGTGCGTCATGCATTCATCACTGCCTTTCAGCAATGCATAGTACTCCATTATAAATAATGGATTAAAAACACAGCTTTTTAATCCATTCATCAGTTGATGGAAATTTGGGCTGTTTCTAACTCCTTGCAATTGTGAACTGTGCTGTGATGAACATTGGAGCACAGATGTCTGGATATGGTTTGTTTCTTGCCTCTTCTGAATATATGCTCAGTAAAGAGATTGCTGGCTCTAATGGTAGGTCAATTTCTATCTGTTTTAGATATCACCAAATTGATTTCCATTGTAGTTATACATACCTACAGGTCCACCAGCACTGGATAAAAGTTCCTGTATCCCTACAGCACCTCCAACATTTGTTGCTTTCTGATTTTTTGAATTGGACTTTGAGGGTGTTAGATGGTATCACATTGTTTTGATTTCCATTTCTCTTATGGCTAATGATCAGGAACACTTTCTCATATGTTTATTGGTCATTCAGATTTCTGCCTCTGTGAAACTTCTATTCAGGTCCTTTGCCCACCTCCTCAGCAGACAGTTTTTGCTCTTTGGGGAAGCTATCAGGGTACTGTAGATTTTAATAATAAGGTCTTTGCCTGATTTTTCATAGCTAAATATATTTTCTAAGTCTGTGGGCTTTTTATTACTATCTTGGTAAATTCTTTTGATGTACACAGGTGTTTTATCTTCAATATATCCCACTTGCCAATTTGTGCCTCCTCTGTGTTTGTGTCCTTCGCTATTTCTGATCACCTATGTATTCCCTATGCCAAAGTTCTCAAGTTGGTCTCTAATTCCCTCATTGATAGCCCTAAGAGTTTGGGGGTTTACTTTGAGATTTGTGACCCCCCTTGAGTTTATTCTTGTACATGGAGTGAAGTAAGAGTCTTGCTTCAGTTTTCTACAAGTAGATATCCATTTTTCCCAGAAGCTCTTGTTGAAGAGGGCATCTGCTTCCCATTTGACTTGCAGGGGCAGGGGGGCCTTTCAAAGATCAGTTGTCTGTATGCTGATGATTTTATTTCTGGGCTTTCAGTTCTTTTTCAATGTCTGAGTATCTACCATTAGCCAATACCATATGGTTTTGACCACTGTGGCTGTGTAATAGGTGCCAAAGTCAGGTAAAGCAAGCCCTCCCACTGTTCTTCTTGAGGAGTTCTCTGCTAATTCTGGGCTTCTTCTCTCTCCATACGAAGTTGGTACTCATTTTTTTCCACTTCCTTGAAGAAAGATGAGGGTAATTGTATCAGAGTTGCATTAAACTTATATAGTGCCTTGGGTAGAACTGACATCTTTACGACAAGTCTTCTGATCCACAAACATGGGATGTTCTTCCATTTGTTGAGAATACTCTTGGTTCTTGTTATAGTGTTCAGTAATTTTCCTCATATAGATCTTTTGTTCTTTTAGTCAGGTACATCCCTAGATATTTCAGTCTGTGCTTGGCTATTGTAAAGAGTATCACCTTTTTTATCTCCTCTTCTGGGGTCTTATTCAATGTGTATAGCAGTCTGATAGACTTCTGTATGTATCTTGTATCCTGCCACACTGCCATACTCCTCTATTTCTTCCAGTACTCCCTTTGTGGAACTTTTGGGATTTTTCATATATAAACTCATATCACCTGAAAATAATGATAGTTTCACCTATTCCTTCCCCAGATGAATACCATTAATGTCTTTTCTTTGCCGTATCCTGTTAGCCAAACCTCCAGTATGATATTGAATAAAAGTGAGGACAAGGGGCATCCTTGTCTGGTCCCCTTTATCAGTGGAATTGTTTTCTTTTTCCATTGACTACCACGTTGGCTATTGATTTTTCATTTTAGTTTGTATTGTCTTGAGGAATTTTCCTTCCATTCCTAGCTTCTCGAGTATCTTAAACAAGAATTGGGGTTGGATGTTGTCGAATGCTTTTTCCGCACCTCTTGATATTATCATATGGTTCTTATAGTTTTTTTTTTTGTTATATCAATGTGGCAAATGATACTAATGGTCTTTTGTATGTTGAACCATTCCTGCATCCCTGGTATGAACCCCATGTGGTTATGGTGAATTATTTGTTTTATATACTTTTTTACTCCATTGGCCAGTATTTTATTAAGTATTTTTACATCTATGTTCGTTAGGGATATTGGTCTATTGTTCTCAATTCTTGTGGGATCCTTGCCTGATTTTGATATAAGTTGTATACTAGCTTCATTGAAATAGTTTGAGAGTTTGCCATCTTTTTCAATATTTTGAAAGAGTTTGTGTACGATTGGTGTCAATTCTTCCCTGAATGCTTGGTAGAATTCTCCTGTAAAGCCGTCTGGTCCGGGGGATTTTTTTTTTTTTACAATCCCTTGATAACCTTGTCTATTTCTTCTATTGCTATGAGTCTGTGAGATTCTTGACATCCATCTGGGATAGTCTATGGAGGGACTGTTTTTCCAAGAATTTGTCCATGTCTTCCATGTTGTTGAATTCACTGGAGTACAGTCCTTTATAGTGCTGTGTAATTAACATTTTGACTTCATTAGGGCTAGTTGTAATTGTCCCCTCTTTCATCTCTCATCCTTACTAATGAAAAATTTCCCCTCCTTTCTTTGGTTAAGTCTGCCAGCAGTTTGTCAATTTTGTTAATCCTTGCAACAAACCAACTTTTAGCTGCATTACTTTTTCCCATTGTTTTCTGATTTTCCCTCTCCTGAATTTCAGCCCTGATTTTTATTATTTATTTTCTTTTATTTTTAGTATGATTGTCCTGTTGCTTCTGCTCTAGTTTTTGTAGATTTTGTGCCAGCATATCAATTATGAGGTGCTCTTCCGTTTTCAGCTATGCATGTCTTGCTATGAAACTGCTGTGTCCCATAAGTTTTGGTGTGTCGAATTTTCATTCTTGTTGACGTCTAGAAATTTCCTAATTTCATCTCTGATCCAGGCCAGCACACACTCCTTTTGCAATAGAGAGTTATTCATCCTCCAATTATTTACTCCTGTTTTCTTCTTCCTTTTGTTGATTTCCAGCCTTATGGCACAGTGGTCAGAGAGAAAGAGGTCTGTATGACATCAATTAGCTTAAATTTATTTGCTTAAATTTATGTCAATTTGCCTTATGCCCCAGCATGTGGTATAACTTCAAATATGTGTTAAACAGGCTTGAAAACAATGTGAATTTTTTTGTATTTGGATGTAAAACTCTGTAGATATCTATCAAGTCAAATTGTCTAATTATATTGTTAGAACTCTTGCCTCCTTGTTGAGCTTCTTACCCTGTGATTTGTCTTTCTCAGAGAGTGGTATATTGAAGTCACCCACTATAATTTCTTTTTTCATCTTTTGGAATGTTTGGCTTACGTATTCAGCAGGTCTCTCATTCGGGGAATATATGTTTGAAATGCTTATTGGTTCATTGTCTACCATCTCTTGAGTATTTTATAGTATCCCACCTTATCTCTTTTTATGGTTTGTACTTGAGGTCAATTTTATCTGAGATTAGGATTGCTACTCTACTTTTTTTTGGATTGCTGTTTGCTTGGTATGCCTTTATCCAGCCTTTGATTCTCAGCCTATTTTTATCTTTAGTCTTGAGATGTGTCCCCTGTAGGCAGCAGATTGATGGGTTGTGTTTTCTAAACAAATCTGCTAGCCTCAGTCTTTTGATTCCTGAGTTCTGTCCATTGATATTTAGGGTTATTATCTCCAACTGTGGAATATGTGATGTCATCTTATACCTTTTGTGTTCGGTGTTTCTCTCCCGCCCTTTCTTTTCAGGGTGTTGTGCATGTGTGTGTGAGGGTTGATCATTCTTGACTTCTTTCCACTCTTAAGCCATTTGGAGCTCTTTTCTCTTTGTTGCCCTCTGGGTGAGGTTGTTCTTTGTGATGGTCTCTTATTTATGCTTGATGAGTGCTAGCAAGGATCTTTTGTAGGGCTGGGTTTCTTCTAATGTATTCTTTGAGGTTTTCCTTGTCTGGAAAAACTCTTACTTCTCCATCTAGCTTGATAGATAATTTGACTGTGTAGAGTATTCTAGGGTTTATGCTATTTCCTTCAATTTTGGGAAATATTACTCCACTCCTCTTCTTCATAGTGTCTGCGAATAGGTTTGAGCATATTCTTATTCGGGAACCTTTATAAGTGATTGCTTGCTCTTCCCTAGCTGCTCTAAAGATTTTCTCCTTTTCCTCAAAGTTGGATAGCTTAACTATGATGTGTCTTGGTGACTTCTTGGGATTCAGTCTACCTGGTGCTCTTTTAGCCTCCTGAATGGTTGCCTGGTTTTCATTCCTTAACCTGGGGACATTTTCCCCCAAGAACTCTCTGACTATTGCTGCAGATGACTTCTTTGCTGTGTCTTCCTCCAGTAGACTAATAATACTGATGCTTTTCCTCTTCCTAGCGTCAGACATAGATCTTACATTTTCTTCAATTTCTATGGCCATCTTATTAGATTTTTGTTCGCATTTGTTAAAGTCTGCTTGGCTATCCTCTAGGTCGCTGGTGCGGGTTTCTGTTTCCTCCAGTCAATTCTCGAAGTCCGTGAGTCTGTGGCTGGTTTTTGTTATTTCGCACCTAAGCTTTTGTATTTCCCTTTGGTGTATGGACCTTATCTCTTCTATCATTGCATCCTTTTCCTGAATTGTTTTCCTCGTATCCTGTATGACCCCAAGCAGCTTTCTGAAAATGTCTGCTTGTGGCATATCAATGCCTGCTTCTGTGCATACCATTAGGTTCAGGGCATCTTCTGCCATTGCCTTTTGTTTCTCCTGGTTTTTTTTTCATTGGGGCTTTGGGGGCTGATTGTTGTTTATGTTGCGTTGTTTTAGAGAAACCTGGTGCCATTTTCCAGAAAGTCAAAGAGCACTGACTCTCCCTGGGAGACTCATAGAAATATGTGTTCAAACTTCCTGTGACGGAATTTGCCTACCACTTTATCTTCCTGTGGATTCACTCTTTTTTGCAGTGAACCAATATTCCATTACTTAGAGGGCAATTTGGATGCTCAATTTGAGCCCTTGATATCAGTTTCTTTTTTCCCCCTCCCTTCCTGACCCTCCCAACATCATAAAGCCTTGATAAATTATAAATTATTATTATTTTCATTTCTTACACCATTCTCTATTTCTCCACGTTTCTGCTATTCATTCCCCTCAGGTGTAGTTGGGCTGGAGTGGGTTATATGTTGATCATTGCAATCAGTTCCCCCTTTCTCCCCCAAATCCCACCACCTTCCAGCTACCCTTATTGTATCATTACTCCCATTACTGTTCCTAAAAGCTTTATCTATGCTGGGTTTTGTGTATTGATAGCTCTCATCTGTACCAATGTACATGTTCCAGTCTAGCAAGATTTGTAAGGTAGAACTGTGGTCATGATTGTGGGATGGGGGAAGCATTAAAGAACCAGAGGAATGGTGTGGGTGTCATTGGTGCTAAATTGTACTGTGGTTGGCTCCTCTCTTTCTAGTGACCCTTCTGTAAGGGGACTTCCAGTTGTCTACAGGTGAGTTTTGGGTCTCCACTCCTACCCACCTTGATTCACATTAGTATGATTGCTTGTTTTGGATCTTCTGATGCCTGATACCTGAGCCCATCAACAGCCTCTGATTTCACAAGCTGGTGCGGTTCTTCCATGTGGACTTTTTTATTTCTCTGCTAGATGGCTGTTTATATAACTTCAAGTCTTAATACCCTAGACACTAGATGTTCTAATAGCCAGGTCGTATTAGCTTTCTTCACATTTGCTTATGCACCCGTTTTGTCTTCAACAATTTTGTGAAGAGGATGAACATTACAGGATGACAGGCTATTGGAACAAAGTGTTCTTGCATTAAGAAAGGACTTGAGTAGTTCCAATGTCTGTCTGCTACTGCAAAGCTTAACCTATCAATATATCTGTATATAGACCTATATCCCTATCGGTATATATTGATATATTGACATATATACATGCCTATATCTATACCTCTGTAAATGTCTTTTGTCTCCTAGATCTTTCCTTTCTTTCCTTTTACTTTCCTCCTGTCCCACCATCACATTTGACCTTCATTCGGTTCTCAGTAATTCCTCTTGATGACATTGCACTTGGTCAAACCCCACCAGGCATTCCCCATCCTCCTCATCACTAATCTTAGTTCTCTTGTTGTTCCATTGTTGTGCTTGCGTGTATTGGGTTTGTCCTACCCAAAGTTACATCAGAAGATGGATCACAGTCACTGAAAACCCCATAGAGCAAAGCGCTGCTCCAAAACACCTTATGTCAGAATTGACTTGATGACAAGTGATTTAAAAGCCCTCATGAAGAAAATAAAACTCGTGGGGGCCGGTTCTGTTTCGGGAGGCGGCGGCGGCGGCGGCGGCGGCTCCGCAGAGAGTTGGGCAGATTGGAGGGGAGCGCCAGGTGGGAGTTTGTCAAAGCGGCTATCTCCAGTGGGAACCGGGCCGCGGCGGGGCATGAGAGTCGGGCAGGAGCTTTTCAACCGCCTTCCCTAGCGGGGTTCGGCCCCTCGGCACGGCGGGGCGAGTCCGGCCGATGGGGGAGGAGAGCCAGTCGGGAGTGTTTCCGAGCGGCTTTCCCTAGCGGGAACCGGGCAGTGGCGCGGTGCCAAAGGCAGCAGTTTGGAGAGGAGAGCCAGGCTGGAGTGTTTGGGGGCATCAGGTAGGGGTCTTTCAAGGCAGCTTATCCCTAGCCAGAATCGGGTCTCTGAGTTCTTCATCGCCGCAGCTTGCAGAGGCACGAGAAGCAGACTGATCAAGTCTGGCTGCGCCACAGCCTGCCTGCAGCTTCTCCTAGCTGGGGGCCTGAACGCTTCAATCACACTCCACCCTAAGGGCCTCCTCTGCCCTTTCCTAGCTGGGGATTCGGCCCCCTCGAGCCTGGTCCTGCCCTGTGGTCCTCCTCTGACCTTTCCTAAGTGGGGAGTTTGTTCCCTTGAGCCTGGCTCGGCCCTGTGGCCCTCCTTTGGCCTTTCCTAGGTGGGGAGTTGGCCCCCTTGAATCTGGCTTTGCCCTGTGGTCCTTCTCCCGCCTTTCTTAGCTGAAGAGCCTGGATTCTGAGTCTGGGTCTCCCCTGTGGGCCCCCCTGTGGCCTTTCCTCGGCCCCCTGGAGCCTGGTTCTGCCCTGTGGTCCTCCTCTGGCCTTTCCTAGGTGGGGAATTTGTTCCCTTGAGCATGGCTCTGCCCTGCGGCCCTCCTTTGGCCTTTCCTAATTGGGGAATCAGCCCCCTTGCATCTGGCTCTGCCATGTGGTACCCCTTCCGCCCTTCCTAGCTGAAGAGCCTGGTCGTCTGAGTCTGGCTCTGCCCTGTGGAACTCCTGTAGCCTTTCATAGGTCAGGAATCTGGCCCCTTGAGTCTGGTTCTGCCCTGTAGTCCTCTCCCTGTCTTTCCTAGCTGGGGAGGCCTAGACACTTGAGCACGGTTCTGTCCTGCGGTCCTCTTCCGACCTCTCCTAGGTGGGGAGTCTGACCGCTTGAGTCTGTCCCCCGCCCTGTGATCCTCCTCCAGCCCCTCCAAGCTGGGGAGCCTGTAGGCCAGGGAGTCTGTGGGCCTTAAAGTCTGCCACCAGGAGCCTGTGTGCACAGAATCTGTGTGAGAATAAGAGGACAGCTGATTGGCTCAGGATGTAAGCTGAACTTCTGCAAACCCAGCACCAGAGGTGCGAGCCTGCTGCACCGTACAATGTGGGTATCTGTGGCTGGGAGTGTGTGGGTGGCCGGGAATCTGTGTGCACAGAAAGCTGGGTGGAAACAAGGAGACAGCTTACTTTTAAGGCAACATGGTACCTGACTACACAGCAACCAATCTCCACAGTAAAACACAGGTACCCTGTGAAAACACCAATCACTTTGAAAGTAAGCAAGGGACTTTGGAAAAAGGAAAATGGCACCGACCTCTTCAAAAGCATCACGTAAACAACAGAACACCACTTCAGTACTAATAAGTAAACAAGAAAGACAAACCACAGAAACAGATCTCATTACACTCATAGAAGAATCTGATATGGATCTGCCACAGAAAGAAATCCTCCGAAGATTGATAGGAGAAATAAAAGAGATAAAGGAAGCTATGCAGAAAAAAGATGCAATGATAGAGGGGATGAAGGCCACAATAGAAGGAATGAAGTCCACAATAGAGGGAATGAGGATCAAGCATCAGAGAGAAATACAGGAGTTAACAGGGGAAATAGCAGAAGCTGCACGTAGGGTTGCGGATCTCACGAACAGATTGGATGAGGCTGAGACTCATATCAGTGACCTTGAAGACAATCAGGTTGACCTCAATAAACGTGAAAGACAGTCAACCAAGATAATAAGAGAGACAGAGGAAAACCTAAGATCAATGAGCGACACTATGAAAAGGAACAACATCCGTATCATTGGCCTACCAGAACAAGACACGGCGAGGAAATCAACAGCTAATTTAACAAGGGAATTTCTGAAAGAAAACTTTCCCAACCTAATGAATGAGAACCAGCCTATCATACAGGAAGCAGAGAGGACA
>PVJH01021734.1:0-37998 GCA_004026705.1 Nesogale talazaci
GGACCTGCCCAGATGTGCTGTGGGTCTGTCTGCACTCTTCAAGGTCCAGGAAAAACGCATGCTTGGACTCCACTTCAGCCTGGAGGAAAAGCCCAGCGAAGTTCCTGTCAGCAGCTCACCTTTAAATATTGGCCTGGGAATGTGATCCATCAGCAAGCCACAAGGGAGGAAGTAGAAATAAAACATGTCCCTTGCAAAGAGGGAAAAGCCACAATTTGCCAAGTGTACTGCAATTGCTTCTGGTCAATTACCTCGGGGTGGGGGTGGGGGGTTGGACCTGGGGGCTCCAGAGGCATGCGTTTTTCACCACTGTGCATCAAACACTGCCCCTCCTTGACCGCTCCAGCTTGTGTTACTGGGATGTGGGAAGTGCTTGGTACCTGCCCAGTTCTTTTGGATGGTAAGATATGGAGTACAACTTCAGATAGGTCTTCCATTGTTATCATCATTATAATTACTTATACAATTACTGAGAGCCCTCAATTATGAACCTCCAACTTATGGGCCACTCAGTACTTGGAGTTTTTTTTAGTATTATGTAAATCTGTGCTCATTTTGAAATAATTGAACCCACCCAGATGTACAACCAATTCTTCTTCACAATCACCTTCCCTTACTGCCCGTGCAACTTCTGAATCATGGACAAAACTGCATGTCCTTCCTTGCACTTAAGTCAGGCTAAATCTGAGCTGTGGGCACTTCTTCTCCCTGACCCAAACATTCTACTGAAAGTCTTACTAAGACTTAAAGACACACTTAGAAGCAGATCTCATTCATAACCTTGATAACAATATCACTACTAATGAGAATGACTAATCATTACAGTAATACTGAAGGCAGTTGCTAAGCTAAGGATCTCACATGCCTTGGCTCATTGAGTGCTCACAACAGCCCTGAGAGAAAATATTAGTTTCCTGATTTTCAAATTGGGGAGCTGAAGCATGGAGGTTCAATGACCTGCTAAAAGTCACATAGCTGACAACGTACCCAGTTAATGGTGGCACCCCATTTTCTTTAACCACTCTAGCCAGCAGATACTGTCAATGTCCCCTCCCTGTCACTGTCATCACCCTCCTCCCCCTGACTCCCTGGGTTCCTGGCACTATGCAGGGCACCCATCCCCATCTGCCAAGGGGTGGCTACTCTTAACCCATGTGCTTGTCTGTTAGGGATGAGAGCCATTTCACTGAAGGAACCCAAGAGTAACCACCCCACCTCACAGCAGCCTGTAGCCAGTGACCAGCTAATGCAAGAGGGTTAAAAACACTGAGCTTCCTGGTCAGATACAATTTATGTTCTAGATCTCTCTGCAAAGTCAGCTTATGACTAGACTTTACTATATCCATGTTTAACTTTCCCCCTCCCCAACCTTCCTTCTGCCACAGCTTCTCCTGAGATCACTCCTTTAATAAACTACTTAAACTACTTTTACACACACTCCTCTCATACTCTCCTTCTAGCTAAGTCAGATCATAAATTGATTTCCAGTATCTATTATGTATTATCTCTGATCTGCTGAAGGAGTTCTCCCCTGGCCTTGTCTATATGACCTTGGGTAAGTTCCTTACTTCTAATGACCTCACATATTTTCTCTGCAAAATGAGAGTCTCTTCTAGCCCTAAGGCCATTAAAATTGTGACCACCTAGAAGTCATTTTTATAACTTTTTGGTGCCCATTCCTCCAGCCCCACCACAGGGAACTCCTGAAGAGATTTGTATGCGAGACCTTATGGGTTTGCTTGTTTAGGTCAATCTTAAAGTCTTTAGAAAGAAATAATCTTAAATTTAGGCAGTGTTCTCTAGAGCAGACAAAGGTTATTTGGGACAAGGGTAAGAGTTACATTTCCTAGGTCTCAATTGGGTATGATGAACATGGCAATAATAATTTTTTTTTTGGATGTCACTGCTCTCTGGTGGTGGGAGTAGGAGGCCCAGCCCCACTGCTGGAATTGAACCTCGGTCCCAGTGGGCCGCAGTCCCGTGCACAACCACGACGCCACCGGGGCTCAGCCCAATAATAATTTTTTTAAAGGATTTATTTAGATAGCAGTCACTGACATCTGAGAAGAATGGATTCAGTGCATTTGAATTGTACAGAGAATGATAATGTGGAGTATAAACAGTTCATGGAGCAGAAGGTGTCCACCTCGCAAGGCGGACAGAACAGGTATGAGGATGACCAGATCCCACTCTTTTAATTATTCTTATAAACACAGTCATAAGCTGAGAGGAACACTTAGGATCCTTAATGAGAAAGTTAATGTTTTGAGAATTTTCTGAATGAGTGGGGAAGAAATGTACTCAGGAAATCACTGGGTGTCATCTGGCAAACTGAGAGCCGTGGACACCGTATTTCTCTCTAGCCAAAGTTAGCTGCTCAGATTCAGCTAAGGAGCAGGTTAAGTTTAACTAGGATTGAGCTTTGCTGAACTGGCTGGCAAAATGGGAGGGAGGAAGTTAGTGACAGGGTGAACGAATTAATATAGACAATTGATCAAGGCATCTAAGCAGAAAAGCAAAGTCACAAGGTCATGATGGTTAATAATGAAAGAGCAATAGAATAAATGAACTAGGTAGGTTCTAATGAGTTGGAAGACAGTGACGACAACTGAGCATGTAAGACAGAGGTGTAGCTGAGTAGGACAGACACTGGGAATGGGAATGGCTAGGCAGTGTTGGGATGGAATAGAGCAAACAGTCAGCTGAAGGGAAGAGGTCAAGGCATTTAGTAACCGGGTGTCTGGTGATAATCTGTTTAAGTGTTGAAGTCTCCAAGAGGAATGAAAAGATGTAATTTTTAAAAAATTTTTGTAAAAAAGAAAGCATAAAGTTAAATTTTGAATGAAAAATATGGGTGGGGGTTGGATGGTTGAGGCTTCATGGGAATAAAATTCATGAGATAGAATTGAGGACCATGAACTAGAAATGGCATTGAAGAACCAGCGGAGACCACCTCGGGTTAATAGAGCAGTTTCCTCTTGAGTGACTTGCAGGACAGCTGTGTTCTTGGATATGGCCAGATGTGGGAAGGGAGCAGTGCTCTGTGGGCTCCCTTGGCTCTGAAGTAGGCAGACGATGTGCATCAGAAGAGTAAAAAGGTAACCTACGGGGCCTGGGAACTGTTTGGCAAAGATATATCAGACCAGGATATGTGACTACTTCAGAAAATGTGAATGCTTCAACTGAAAAAGTTGGATAATCCAATTAAAAATAGGCAGAATACATGAATAATAGGCAGCAAAAAAGACCTTCAGGCAGCCAGAAAACATGAAGACATGTTCATGATCACTAGCTGTTTGAGAGTTGAAATCCAAACAATGGTGAGCGACCACCTCACACCAGCATTGAGAGCAAAGTTCAAAGAAAAAAAAAAAGAGCATAACAAACGCTGGATAAAGTCTGGAGAGATTGGAACCCCATATACTGCTGGTGGGGCTGTACAGTTGCAATCGCCCTGGAAAGCTGTATCACACTTCATCAGACAACTGGCAAGAGAAATACCACATGACCCAGAAATCCCCTTTACTCGGCAATAAGGAACATTTTTCATGTCTTACACTGACTAATGTCAACCTTCACCCACTTCTCTGTTGACCATCTTCTTTTCTCTCCCCTTCCTCCCCCTACCCTGTTGGTATCACGACTCTCATTATTGGTCCTGAGGGGGTTATCTGTCCTGGATTCCCTGTTTTTCCAGCTCTTATCCATTCCCATGTGCATGCATTGACCTAGCTGGATTTGTAAGGTAGAATTGGAGTTATGATAATTGGTGGTGGGAAGCATTAAAGAACTAGAGGAAAGTTGTATGTTTCATTGGTGTTATACTGCACCCTGAAAGGCTGGTCTCTTCCTTGTGACCCTTTTGTGAAATGATGTCTAGTTGCCTGGATGGGCTTTGTGTCTCCACTCTGCACTCCCGCTCATTCACATTGATATGATTTTTTGTTCTGGGTCTTTGATGCCTGATACCTGAGTCCATCGATATCTCATGATCACATAGGCTGGTGTGCTTCTTCCATGTGGACTTGGTTGCTTCTCAGCTAGATGGCCACTTGTTTATCTTTAATCCTTTAAGACCCCAGACGTATATGCACTGTGAGCTTTCTTCACCATATTTGCTTATTGTACCCATTTTGTCTTCAGTGATCCCGTGTTATGAAGGTGAGAATCACAGAATTCTGTTACTACAACAAAGTGTTCTTGCATTGAGAGAGTACTTGAGTAGAGGCCCACTGTCCATCTGACACCTTAATACTTAACATATAAATATATGTATATAGATTTATTTCCCTATTGTTATATATCAATGTATTTACATATGTGCATGCCTGTATTTAGAGCTCTATAAGTGCCCTTTGCCTCCTAGATCTTTTCTCTATTTCCTTTCCTCTTGTCCCATTCTCATGTCCGGCCTTCATTCAGGTTTCAGTGATTCCTCTTGGCTACATTGCCCTTAATCAAGTCCCACAAGGCACCCTATACATTCTTCACCATCAATTTTAGATCACTTGTTCCCTTGCCCCTGGGTTGGTTGATACCAACTGAAACTCTTTATGGGAGTAGAAAGCATTATCTTTTCCCTGTGGAGCAACAGGTAGTTAGTTACATGTTGGCCTGCTAGCTGCAAAATCAGCAGTTTGAAAGCACCAGTTGCTCTTCTAGAAAAAGATGAGGCTGCCTCCTCCTATCAAGAGTCACTGTCTTGGAAACCCACTGGGGCAGTTCTGCTCTGATCTTTAGGTTTACTGTGAGACAGAATCGATTCTGTGCCTGGGAAGAGCTCTGATGGAATAGTGGGTTGTGCTTTCGACTTTTCATTGCAAAGTCAGCTGTTTAAATCCACTGGCCACACCACTGAAGAAAGAGGAAGTTTGTTGCTCCTGTAAGAACATGCAGCCCCAGAACTTTATAGGCACCATTTTATCCTGCCCTATAGGGCTTCCGGGGAGTTCAAGATGACTAAAGTGAGCTTGAAAGTATGACTGGGGGTTTCACATATGGCACTCGGTTCTAAATGGAAATCCTCTTAAATAATTGTTTAAACCTGGGGACTTGGGGCCACAGGCTAGTAAAAACCAAGGCCAATGGACATAACAGTTCACAAAGACAAGGTTCTGAATGCTACCTTGCTGAAGAGTGAATCAAAAGCTCATGAGCAGTATTCTAGGCACAGCTTCTAATGGCTCCCTGTCCTCCCAGAGGGAAGAAGAATGGCAAACATGAAAAGACACCTAGACACAACTAGTTCAATGGATCATTCAAACACCAGACTTCACAGTCCTTAGATCAGAAGAACTAGATAGTGGCGGCAGCCACTCTGAAAAGGGTCACACTAGCAGGTCCTGTGTAGAGCAGGAGAACAATGGACAGCCAGCCTTAACAGCATAAAAGAGACCAGACTTGGTCCGCTATCGACTTGTGGATCCCTCAAGACTGGCTTCAGGTCTGGGACCAAACTCACCCCCTGGGTTGTTACCTTCTGCTATTCAAGATCAAAAGAGCAGCATCTGGCCAAGGACAATGTTCAAGAGGTTCAGGACAGAAAGAAGACTGGAGCACCAGGGAGGAAATGAGATAAATGATAGTGCACTAGCACACTGAGGGGATTGCAATGAATTAGAGGACAGAAAATGCACATGACTTGTTGAAGGTCCAACTGATGATCTAGATGGGGGTGGAATGTACAATTCTCCTTGATATGATTGAATGAGTAAATTATATGATATGTAAATTACTTATCAATAAAACTGTTGGGGGGACTGTAAATCTTCACTCAACCCCCAAATTACATATTTTTAAAATATCCCCTTTGCCCTTCCTTCTCACCTCTGTGAAATTCTGAGAATAGAGAATTCACAACTGCTTGCCTAGTCAAAGTATTTCATATCAATGAAATCATAGATTATTGGACCTTTTGTGATTGACTGCTCAATTCAGTATTTGTAAGGTGTGGCCACACCGTGGCCAATATCAGCACTTTGTTTTCAGAGTGTATGCAAAGGATGAGGAGAATCCACACATCTCCCTCCTCTCTCTGTCTAGGTCTCATCAGCAAAATGGGCTTGGCACAGCCCTGGCATCATGAGGTCACTGCTCCTTACATGTACCTGACCCATGGGAGTGGAAAGCCCATGGTCCTGAGATGTTTCAAACACCCTTCTATCCTAAGCACAGGTCTCCCTTCCTCACAGCCAGTACGCAGGAATGTGTCCAGGATGAGAAGACCAGTACTCGACAGGGGAATTCCTGTCACCTTCAGGAAACTTGGAACTTGGTGCTGTCTACGTCTCTTCTGAGAGGAGGGGACACAGAGACACAAATTCTTGGAGTCAAACCACACAGGCTCGAGGCGCAGCTGGCTGGTCCTGACCCTTGTAAGCTGAATGCAAAGGAGAGTCTAGAAAGACAGAGGGAGGTCTGGGATCATCCCTTGAAGCAGGCTGCAGGTCTAGAAGGAAGGTTGGAAGGCACAGGCACCCTGGGGAGGATAGACAAGTTTCCATTGCAAGTTATAGAAAACTAACCTCAATCTGCTGGGAAAATGAGATGTATTATCTGACCGAACTTAAGAATCCAGGGCAAAAGCTGGCTTCAAGCTTCGTTGGATCTCTGGGCTCAAGCAACACTACCACTTCTCAGTTCTGTCTCCATGTAGGTAGGCTTCCTTTTCAGTCAGGTAGCCCAGGGCTCTAAGTCTGCATCTTGACAAGTTCAAGTCAAGAATGAAGTCTCACCACATCTCTTTGCCATGATTTAGGCAAATTTCTAAGAAATACTACATTTGAGCAGTTTGCTACTATATTTATCACACATTATTCTATGACTAAAATGCATCACAAATATCATTAAGGATATTGTATGGTCTGATATTGGAGAAGGGGTGGGTGGGGGGCAAGGGTAGGGGTGATATCACAAGTTTCCACACTGGTAATACTAATTCTAGTAATGTCACAAATGGTAACCAGTCAGAAAGCAGTTAACAGCATCTACTAAGTTAGGCTACAGTCTATTCTAGGATGACCTTGTGTTCGCTGATAGCATCTTCAGACCCTGTTTCAAAACAAATCATGTTCATCGTTACCAGAGTTAGGGCTTTATATCTCTTTGGAGGACACCATTCAGTCTACAGTACTAGCTGGTTGGCTCCTTGATTCAGTGGCCTTAGTCTGTCAGAAAGCTTGGGGGCTGACCCCAGGCCATAGGCATCTCCTGCCAAGGCAGTTAAAGAACATTCCTGTCCTGCTATCTTAGGAAAAGTGCCTTCACTGATCTTCTTAACTAGTCCATGGGGGAGGAGCAGATGTTCTCTTAGGAACACTGGGGGGGAGGGGGGTGGCCGAGGAGGGCTGCAGATTTGACATAGAGCAGAAAACCCTTCATTTTCCATGGACCCTGCCATCTTGGATCTGAGTCCAGCAGCTGTGACCAATAGTGACTGAAAATCAGACGACCCATCCTGAGGCTTTGGGCCAGATGGGCCCTGGAACTTTCAAATGGCCCTGCTGGAGGGTAGGAAGTGCTGGAAATCTCAATGCAACGTGGTGCATGCCTCACCAGCCAGTGAGTGGAAGTTTCATTTCATTCAAGTGATGAAAATGCAGTCGTGTGATAATGACCTCAGAGTCTTTGAGGAAGATGAAATCCAGATTTGGTGGATCTGTATTTCTCAAGAACCTCCTTTAGAAAGCACAGCACTTGGTCAGGTGCTTTTTCATAAAGGACTTTATTTAAGGGTCTTTTGAGTGAAGATATCATTTCCTTTGTCAACATGTGCCCTTGTTTCTCAACCCTTTTAGTAAGGCAGTTATTCTACACTGAAATCTTTCTGTTTTCAATTCTATCTTCCATGGGAATAGTGACCAATTCTTCACTCTAGCTCATCCTTTTACTTTGTACTTCTTTGTCCTTGTCTTTTAGGCTGTTCAAGATCTCCATGTCCTTAAAATGTTTCTTAAAGTACACTTCTCCTTCTGATTATTTCTCTATTCCTGATAAAAGATGGAACCCAACTCAAACTACCGTAAGCAAAAAGGAAATTAAGCAATGCTTGTAACCGAAAAACTCAATTATTCCAAGATCTGTCAGCTTCTGATATGATTATATCAAGGGCTACTATGATAACTCAGTCTCTTTTTAAATCCCTTGACCTGACTTTCTCGTGATGGCTACTGATAGCTCAAGCCATATGCTCCATGAACTTAGATATGACCAGGGAAAGTGTTGGCAGAAGATTGCTTGGGAAATTGGCCCTCCTTGGGCTATTTGACAAGAATGGGGCCTTGTGGCCCACCCTCTATTGAATGCATTCCCTAGGGAAAAAAGGATTTGTTATTAGGTGAAGGTAGGTGGGTCACAGCCCATGGAAAACATTACATCCACTGTAGTACTTGTACCATAGTGCTAGCTCACCCCACAGGCCTGGAAATCAGATGTTCTGGGTACAAACCTTGGCACCAGCACTTACCAGGGCTGGACAAAATAATTTGTCTTTTCAAGATACCTCCTTTATAAAATGTAAATGATAGCAGTACCTACAGACGTTGAGAGTATTAACTGTTGGTTCAGGTAATAAAGCACTCGGCATCCTGGGATGCAGAAAACTTTCCCTAATGTCTTCCTATCCAATCTCTCTATTGTGTGCCTTGATCTTGGGCTCCTGTGTTAGCCCAGATCCTCTGTGGAGCAGATGTCTAGGTAGGATTTAACATACAAGGGTTTTATTAGGGGGAACAAATAAGAGAGAAATTGTGGTGTGTGCCAGCAAGATGCTGGGTGATCCTCAGATCACAATGCAGTCTGACACTGGGTTGAGAGAACTGAGAAGATAGGCAGAAGCCTTCTAGATCGTCTTGTGTTAGGAGAGGCCTTGAGCCCAAAGAGGCCAACAGGAGGCTCTGTTTCTCCCTGTGTCAGCCACAGACTGGAGCAGCCTGGGCACACAGCTCAGTACAGACGCCACAGATGTTTCAGAAGCAGAAAATGGGACCTTCAGTTGCATTCCAGGTGTGCTTAAGGGAGTTCTAGTAGTGTGGTGTAACGCACACCATGTTCATGGAAATACTAGAATTCAAAACCACTAGCCATTCCTCTAGAGAAAGATGAGACTTTCTGTAGTTCTGCCTTGGCCTACGGCGTCACTATGAGCTGGAAGTGACATGATGGTGGTGGTGAGATTTGTTTTGTGTTTGTTTGGTAACCCTCACAGCCCTCTAGAGCCTGCTCCACAGAGAGCCCTGCCTCATTTCCAGATATCATCCTGTGGCATCAGTCAATGTGGTGGAAGAGCCAAGGGAGGATCATCCATAGCTTCATTGTCTATATATGTGTCTGCTTACTGCTCTCTGACTGGAGGGGGTGGGGGGGGAATGCTCCAAAACATTCCACTCAATCCCCTTTCATTTTAGAAATTAACTGGATGCCTAGATGGGAGCTCATCAATCTGGTCTGCACTTCCTCTTTGAGGCAAAACTCCTTTCATGTGTGAACTGCCACAAATGCCTCCCGACTTTGTCTCCCACCTCAGCCATCTGAGTCATGTGCCTGATGATCGCTCCCTTGCTAATACAACACCAAATGCTACAACATAAAATCAAAGAACATTTTTAATGAAAAAAGGCCCTTGATATTCCCCCCTTTCCTCTCCCTGAAAATCCACTGCAATGATTTTTTGAGAGTGTTAGTGACATTTAAACCCCTGTAGATATTCATATGCTAGAGGGAAGCTGTTCTCTCCACTGAGTCTCCAATAGTAAACATTCTTTACAGTTCACCTGTGACCTTTTCGTTTACAGAAAGTCAACAATATAGAAAACAAATGTTTGAAGTTTCTGGGGAGGTGTGAGTGCTTGTGTAGCCAACATTCCCACTGTCATTCACATTCATTATGTAGAAAGTGTCTTTGGAGTGGCTTCTTCATAAGATTAATTTGCATCTGCATGTCTCTTGTACTTGGGGCTATCTGAGCTGGGTACACACTTTTAAATATCCTTTCACATTACGTGACACATTAAGAGGGATTTCTTAAATTCTGTATCTTGACAAACTGATTCTCCCTGGTGAAGACCAGGTTAAAGAGGCTTCTGCAAACAGGTTCTCCTGATAATCTTGCTTGGAATCTCCTCAGGGGGATTTTCCGGTGGGTCTACACATTGGGTTATTAACCCCAAGATCAGCAGTTTGAAACCACCACTGCTCGCAGGGAGAGAGATGAGGCTCTCTACTCCCTTAAAGAGCTGATCACAGGAACAGTTCTACTCTGCCATGTAGGACCAGAATATGAGTCGGAATTGACTGCATGACAGTGATTTTGGTTTGGGTTAGAGTTACCACTGTCAGGCCCTGGCAAGGATTTTATCTCACTTGGAAGTTCTGATGGTGCAGGAAGTTAAGTGTTGGCCTGCTAACTGCAAGGGTCTGCTATTCACTCACGTGAGTGAGTGAGGCAGTAAAAATTAACTTCTCTCAAGATTTTAGTCTCAGGAATCCTACACAGAGTAATCATGAGTCATAATCGACCTGAAGGCAGCAGGTTTGGAGTTTTATCTCATTTAGGATCTCTGATGACCCAGAAGGATGAAGGCTGGGCTGCTGACCACAGAGTCAGTGGTTCAAACCTGCACACAGGGAGAAGGATGAGCCAGTATGCTTCTGTCAAGATATATAGACCTGTGGCATCCCGTGGATCAGGTGTCTCTGTTGGGATCCTCACAGCATCCTGCAAAGCAGGGTTGTCATCCCCATTTCAGAGATGATGTGTTAGTCCAGGTAGACTAGAGAAACAAATTCATAAACACACATATGGATATAAGGGAAAGGTTTATATACAAGAGGAATGGAACATTGAGAAAGCATCCCAACTCAGTCCATTCCAAGGTCATAAGTCTGATATTAGCCCATATGTCCCATACCAGTTTATAAAGTCTTCTTATGACTCATGAAGCAGGTGCAATCACACCAGGACAATCGCAGGCCAGTGGGTACAGAGTCTTGTGTATCCAGTGACAGGAGAAGCATCCCAGTGTTGGCAGGGGTCTCCCCATGGCTCCTCATTTCCACGGCTCCAGGTCCATCAGAAGTATCCAGTGGCAGTAAAAGCATCTCAGCACTAGCAGGGGTCTCTTTGTGGCTTTTCTGGCTTCAGAGGTCAGGTTCCATCAGGGTAAGCCCATGTGGCTTCTCCTCCAGGATGGCTCACAGGGAATCAGCTTTGTGTCTTGTCAGTAGAGCATCTCCAAGGAACTGAGCCTATATTCTCTCACCTCCACAGGGGAAATATCGTGAGATTTCCCAGAATTCTCAGAGAAAGCCATGCCCACACAGAGGTCTCATTGGCCATCTCCAGATCGACAGGTTAGACTCCACCCCTACACTCCCAATCATTAAATTGACACCAAAGTACACGATTGCTACAGATGGGGAGAGGAGGAGCTTGCTCACTGTCTTGGGGGCAGTAAACAGTGGGAAAATACCTGCCTCTGCAAAAGCCAGGTATCTCTCTTTGTTGTGTTTACTTCACCACAGCTGTGCTTGAGTCACCTGGAGCCTCTCCCAGACCCCCCTGAGTCAGAAAGGGCCACCTTCCCCACCTGTGACTTCAATGTGCAATCGGTATTGACAAATTACTTCAGATAGGTTGTTGTGTAGTGCCATCAGCTCCGATGAATGGTGCCCCTTGAGCAAGGGGGGGAGGCATCAGCCATGTCACCCTGTGCCTTCCACATTGCTCTTGTTCCCTGCCACTGAGTTGGTGATGACTCAAAGTGCCTGGTGCGCTGCCCCTTTCTGCACTGTCCTCACAACTGCTCCTGTCCCTGAGCCCAGTGCTGCCACCATGGCAACAATCCATTTCAGTAAGGACTTCTGCTCCACCTTTAAAGTCTAAGAAGAAGGTCCCAACTGCCAATGTCAGAGGAAGAAACTCCTGAAAACATTGTGCATAGCTTTGAAACATTGCCAGTGCCATCCTTACCACCACTGAAATGCTTGGGTTCATTGTTGGGCCAGTATATATTGAGAAACCCCCATCCCAGGGGTTTATTTTGGAGCACTTCATCAGACAATATTTGTCAGGATCAGCTAGAAGCCTGGATAACCTATGAGATCAGAATGGCCCATCATGGATTATCTCATCTGATCCATTCCAAGAAAAACTAGAGATTTGGATGATCCCTCCCAAGGTGCCTGATCTTATCCATTGCAGAGGTCATATCCAGAAAACCTACAGATCAGCACTACCCCATATGATAATGAGGGACACACAAGCTATGGATGATGACAAACACTGTGATGCTGGAATAAGGACTGATCAGGATGCAAGAATAAGGACCAATGGGAAAGCAGGAGACGGGCCAAGGCTAGCCAATGGGGTTCCACCACCCAATGCCTATAAAATCCAATGTCATACCACATCAATGTCATAGACATCATCAGCTTCCTAAAATCAGGAGGTGACTTGCTTTGTGATTGAAGCAAACTTTGCTTATTAAATCTTTGCTTTACTTTACTTTGTCTTTTCATACTGTCTTGTCTTGATGCCTTGTGTATGTGGCTCCCTCTGTTGTGACAGCAAGATTTGTTAGCTTTTCTCTGAGGAAGAAAAGCCAGACAACATCTACCTTAGACACACAGCAATTTTCTTTTGTAATCCATAGAGTTATCACTGGGTAATTTTGGATACTACACTTGATCTTAGCCAAAAGGCCAGGAAGCAATCACTGGGTAATTTTGAGAAGTTGATAACTAGGCCTTTCTTCTCAGTCTGGGCTTAGTCTGGAAGTGCTGCTGAAATACGCCTACCCTGGGGCCAGATGAAGCTCACATTTATAGTACTTGGAATCTGGTGGTCTAGCTTCTGGTATCACAGTGACATACAAGTCCTCAGAGTACAGCAAACGGACATGTAGGAATGCTGTAGGCACTAGGAAATGCAAGCACAAATCCACAGGCAGTAGTGATTGAAGCAAGGAGAGTTCATTCCTGATGATTGTATCTTCCTATGTGGACTTGCATACAGTTCTGCTTCTTGGGCAGAGGGAGAAGCCAGAGGTGTTTGTGCCAAGGAATTCAAGCAAGATGTGTTTTCAGGAAGGGAAACTTGAAAGGAACGTGATTTCTCAGATCTATTCACTCTTCTGCCAAGTAACAGCAGTGTCCGGATGGTGCTTGGGGTGCTAGCTGCTGCTCTTCAGCGCATCCAGCATGTAGAAGATGTTACAGACACAGACAGCAGAGTGGGGTGGGTCACTCAGCTCACAGTACCCCATCTTAATGATTGGTTGAGGTTAGACAACTTGACCCAGGCAGGTCCAATCAGCCACCTGGAGATTTCTGCACTTTTTTCTTCCAGCTCTACCTGGGTCGGTGAAAGGCTGGTGAAGCTGCTAACCATTCTGATGTCTCAAAGAAAGAGCTTCTCTGAGAAGGGACTCTGTATGGGTCCGGAGCTGAGAGTCAGAGAGAGGTAGAGGGGAAGCAGGCCCTGTTTCAATGGAGCCCCTGGCTTAAGAAGAAGCTATGGTTCTAGGCTTCAATATTTTGGGAGTCAGTCAATCCTCTTCGAGATTCAGATTCCTTCCGTGGTATTTTCTATCACTTGTTTGTGATAAAGTGTCTAACTGATACCAGATATCCAACTGTAGAGTCATAAAACTCTAATTAAAGGAAATAAATACATTTTTCTGGTAGTCATTACATGTAGCTATCCATGCCATAATATTTATCAAGTTTGTGCTATGTGCCACCCACTGTTTCATACTATGGGAGATCCAGATGAAAGCCTCAAGGTTCCACTGAAAGATGATGGGAGGCGTTCTCAAAACTCACTGCCATTCAACCCATTGTGACTCATGGTGACCCTCTAGGATGGGGTAAAATCCATGGGTTTCTAAGACTAACTCTTTATGGGAGTGAAGAGCCTCATCTTTCTCCTCGCAGAACAGCTGGTGATTTCGAATTGTTAATCTCACAGATAGCCGCCCAAGCACAACCCACCGCCCCACTGGGGCTCCTAGATGAGGCAAAAGATGAAGGTTGTGGTAGTTACATAATCTGGTGGCAATTTGGGCCTTGAGAAAATTAAGAGTGAATGGGGTGGAGTCTAGACTGTCAATTGGGTCACAGCCAATGGGCCTCTTGGTGGACGTGATCTTCTGAGAATTCTGGAAACTCTGGTAATTTCTCTTTGGAATCAGGAGAAACTTCTCTTTCTCTCTGCTCACTTTCTGCAAGACATTTCTGAGGAGAGGTCACATGGACTACCCTGATGCAGTCCTGGGAACTGTAGGAGTCACATGAAGACCCCTGCCAGTGCTGAGATACTTACGACGCCACTGGATTCAAAGATATTCTACCCACTGGCCTGTGATTGTCCTGTGCTCTGTCACTGCATATGTTTCATGAGTTTGAAGTGAGACTTTATATATTGGTATCAGACATATGTACTAATATCAAACTTATGGGCTGGCTATCAAAATATCAAAATTAGACTGGATTGGGATGCTTTTTTAATGTACAATTAATTACCATCTGTATAAAACTCTCATACACATATGAGTTTCTATGGATTTGTTTCTCTAGTCTACCCAGAAGAACACAGGGTAAAATCAGATGAAGAAGGATCCAGAGAGGGAGCACTCATTTCAAAGAGAGGCCTTGGGTCAGGGATCTTCACATGCTCCAAATTTCAGCTGCTCATTCCAGTACCTGATATCAGTGCCTTGATGATCCAATGTCTGTGTAAAACCTGTGAAAATGAGGAAAGGGACAGCCTAACAGGGCCTCCAGGCATAAGGTGGGGACTCACAGATCTCTGCCTGTAAGTCAGTGGTCCTCAATCTTCCTAATGCCGCAACCCTTTATACAGTTCCTCATGTTGTGGTGACCCCTCAACCATAAAATTATTTTAGTTGCTACTTCACAACTGTAATTTTGCTACTGTTAGGAATTGGGTGACCCCTGTGAAAGGGTCACTCAGTCCCCAAAAGGGTCACAGCCCACAGGATGAGGGCCACTGCTAACAATCATGTGGATTCCACAACACAGTGGGAGAAGGAGTATCACACTCAGTACAAGTGTGGGTATGAGCTCAGTACCATGAGATCTGGCCAGTGATCTGATTCCTGTCTTCTGGTGAAATCTTATGTTTAAGACACCACCGACTCTCCTTGTCTGGCAGCCTCCTGGCATTGTTCTTGACGCTCTTCTTAAATGGGTTGTTCCAAACAAAAGGAATAACATTATTGATTTTTTTCCTCCCTGTTTATAGTTCCTCCATGTTTAAGCATTTTGTCTGAGATACTTAGAAGTATAAAGAAGAAACAAAAATTCTCATAACTCTACCACCAAAAAATAACAACTGTTAACAGGCAAAGATACATGTAAGCAAAAAATGGAGTGAAACTGGTTTTAACAGTGTGTTAAACACGTCAACAGAATGCCATTTCTTTCCATGTCAATACACAGAGCCTGTTACTGTCTTCATGACTGCTGAGCAGGCTATGATAGGAGGGAGGAACCCAAAGAAGTGGAACCCATTTCCTATTGTCGGACATTAGGTTGTTTTCCACACTTGTGTTATTATAAATGCTCTGCAATGCCCGAATATCCTTACAGCTAAACTCTTTCACACTCTAAATCACTCGTTTCTGATAAATACCTAGAAATAGAATTTCTGGGTCAAATGAAATGTGTTTTTAAAGCTCTTTGACACACATTACCACTCTGACATGTGGTCCTTACTCTTGTTGAGGTGCTGGAGTTTTCTCTGAATTTTAGAGATTAGTACTTTGTCTATTATACCACTGACAATTGTCTTCCCTCAGTCTGCAGGGTCTCTTTTTACCCCTTTGGTGAAAATTTTGATGCTCCTAAGTAAGGCCCTAGTAATCTATTTTTGTTTTTTGGGTTTTTTTTTTAGTTTTTGACTTTCATTATGTTTGGTAGTATGTTTTTACCATGTATTAGGATTCCTAAGTCTATCTTAATTTTTTTCATTGATAATATTTATCGTTCTGGTTTTCATTTAGATCTTTGCTCTACCTTGAGTTTGTTTTGTATGTGGTGTAAGATATGGGTCCAATTTCATTCTTCAGCAAATGGATATCTGGTCTTGCCTACATAATTTTTAAAACAAATTTCCTGTGTTTAAGCCGTTTCTCAAAGAGCAACTGTACATAGGTACTTGAATTTGCCTCTGGGTTCTTAATTCTCTTCTGTTGGTTTATGTGACTGCCATCAGTACTGTTTTGACTCCCATGGCAATGTAGTAAAGTTTGATATCAGGAAGTGGGAAACATTTTGCTTCTCTCATCTTTTTTTGTTGTTTAGATTGTGCTGAGGTTTCTTTCCTTTTCAAATAGAGATTAGTATATCCACTTTTAAAAAAATTCTGTTGGAATCTGGATCAGGATCACATATATATAGATGGTTTTGGGTAGTTTATATCAAAGGAAAAATTATATCAAGGAAGTGGACCAGTCCAACCAAAGTTCTTGGGTCAAACGTGGGCCAGGGGCTTCCTGACTCACACAGCTTCAGGTTGATGAAGCAGAAAGTTCAAACAGGAAGCTTCAAGGACTGCAGGAATGTTGCAGGGTGCCACAACTCCCAGGATCAATAGGCCACATGAGCCACAGAGCCCACATTGGTAATGGGACCCAGTTAAGCAGGAAAGAGAGGAAGAAGAGAGTAAAAAGTTATCCACAAAATCTTGCTCACATTCTTCCAAGGGAAATCCTACTTACATGGCTGGGGGAGAGTCTACACATTGTCTGTGGACTCACTTGACTGAGAGAACTCCCTCTAACCTGCCACAGTGCCTCACACGGCCTAATGCAACTTGGACACCACTTGCCAACACTTCATGCTGCTGCGGGAACCTCTGCCTAACCTCCTTGGCGATCTAGATGACCAGGGCAATCCCACCCACCAGTCGTGGCACTCTAAACCAAGGTGAGCAGAACCACCTGCCTTCTGTGGCACTCCTGTTGCTGCACACACCCCAGGCCCTCTGCGGCACCTCAAGCTGCCATGGGCTACACCATCATGGCTTCTTGTGAGATCACCCAGTGCAGCACAATCCTAGTGGGTCCACAACATCCCAACCACTGTCCCCTGACATGATCATCCAACTTGCCCTACCTAAGAGTATACTAGTTCACGAGGGAAAGAGTGAAGCCACAGGAAGATAAAGCATTAGACCAATTCAATAGTTCAATTAGCTGCCTGCAGTAGAAAGAAGCATTACTATGAGTCTCCTAGAGAGAGCCCAGTGCTCTTTGATTCTCTTCTCTAAAACAAAGCAATGGAAAAAGCAATCTGTCCCAGTGACCTCAACGAAAAATAGGAGAAGCAAAAGACAACAGCAGAGGATGCCCTGAACCTAACGACCTGCATTGAAGAAGCAGACATTGATTTGCCACAGAAAGAAATGTTCAGAATGCTGCTTGAAGTCATACAGGATATGAGGGGAACAATACAGAAAAAAGATGAAATGATAGAGAAGATAAAGTTCATACATCAAAGAGAAATACAAAAGCTTAAGGACAAGATAAGAAAAACCAGTAGCAGACTCATGGACTTTGCCAACAAAATGGAGAGGTAGAGAACCTCACCAGTGACCTAGAGGACAGGCAACCACACTTTAACAAATGCAAACAAAAGACTAATAAGATCATAAGAGAAGCTGAAGAAAACATAAGAGCTATGTCTGATGCTATGAAGAGGAACAACATCAGAATAATTTGATTACCAGAGGAAGATACAACAAAGAAGTCAACGGCAAAAATAATGAGAGAATTCATGGAGGAAAATGTCCCCAACTTAATAAGTAAAACCAGGCAATCATGCAGGAGGCTGAAAGACACTAGCTAGACTGAATCCCAAGAAGTCACCAAGGCACATAGTAATTAAACTATTCAACTTTGAGAAAAAGAAAATCTGGAGGGCATCTAGGGAAAAACAAGCAATCACATATAAAGGTTCCCAAATAGGCTCAGACCTGTCAGTGGACACTGAAGAAGAGGATAGAGTGGAGTCACATATTCCAAAAATTGAGGGAAAATAACGCAAACCTAAGAATACTCTATCCACCCAAATTATGTATTATGAAAGATGGATAAATTAGTCTTCCCAGACAAGGAAAAGCTCAAAGAATACATTAAAAGAAACTCAGCCCTACAAAAGATACTTGCCAACCCAGTAGTGGCAGAAGAACAGCACTCACCAAGCACAAATAAGAGGCCGTCATATAGAATAACCCCACCCAGAGGGCAACAAAAGGAAAATAGCCCCTAAGATAGCATTGGCTTATGGTGGAAAGAAGTAAAAAAGTCAATACACACACAACAGGCTGATAAAGGGAGGTAGAAAAACGTCCAACACGAATGGTGTAAGATGACATCACAAAGTCCATAGATGGCAGTAATAACCCTAAATATCAATGGACTGAAATCAGGTAGACAAAGAACCACTAAGCATTTTGAACACATACTCACTGAACTGGAGACCACTGAATACATCAACCAAATGCTCAAAAAGATGAAAAAGGAAATCACAGGCTCAACAATTATAGCAGGTGACTTCAATCCACTGTTCTCTGAGAAAGATAGATGGCAGGGAAAGAAACCCAACAAGGAGGCTAGAGATGTAAACAATACAATTAGACAATTTGACCTGATAGGTATTTACAGAGCTCTTCATCCAAATACAAAAAAAAAATCCACATTCTTTTCAAGTCCACACAACCCATATTTGAAGATAGACCACATTCTGGGCCATAAGGCAAATCTGCATAAATCTGAGCACATTGATATCATACATACCACTCTCTTTCTCTCTCTGACCACTGTCCCATAAGGCTGGAAATCAACAAAAGGAAATTCAAAAGGAAATTGAAGAAAACAAGTGCAAGTAAGTGGAGAATGAACAACTCTCCACTCCAAACGGAGTGTATACTGGTCCAAAAGAGAGATAAATTTAGGAAATTTATAGAAACCAATGACAATGAGATCACGACATATCATAACTTATGGGACACAGCAAAAGGAGTTATCTGAGGCAGTTTCATAGCAATGCAGGCACTCATGAAGAAGGAAGAGATGCTTCTGATAGATATTCTGCCACAAACTTTACAGAAACTAGAGCAGAGGCAACAGGACAATCCTACTAGTAGCAAAAGAAAAGAAAGAATAAAAATCAGGGCTGAGATCGAGGAGAGGGAAATAAGAAAACCATGGAGAAAAGTCTGCTAAAAGTTAGTTCTTTGAAAAGATAAACAGAATTGACAGACTGTTGACAAACCTAACCAAAGAAAGGAAGGGACAAATTTCAATATCAAGGATGAGGAATGAAAGAGGGGACATTACAATAGACCCAAATGAAATTCAATGGATAATTACACATTACTACAAAGGACTGTACTCTAATGAATTCAACAACTTGGAAAACATGGAAAAATTCTTGGAAAAACAATCCTTCCCTACACTATCACCGATAGATGTCAAGAATCTCAACACACAGCACAGAAGAAATAAACAAGGTTATCAAGGGATTATCAAGAAAAGAATCCTCTAAACCACATGACTTCAAAGAAGAATTCTTTCAAGCATTCAAGGAAGAGCTGACACCAGTCCTACACAAACTCTTCAAGTACACAAAAAAAGACAGCAAACTCCCATACTCTTTCTATAAAGCTAGTATAACTCTCATACCAAAATTAGGCAATAATCCCATTTGAGAACTTCAGACAAAATGAAGTCATACTCTTACCTCACTCTATACATAAGAATAAACTCAAGGTGGATCATAGACCTTGAAGTAAAACTCCAAACTATTAGGGCCATAATGAGGGAATTGGAAAAACCTGAGAACTTTGGCACAGGATAGGGAAGGACACAAATACAGGGCAGTCACAAAATGACAAGTGGGATATACTAAAGATAAAACATCTGTGTACATTGAAAGAATTCACCAAGAGAAGAATAAGAGAGTCTACCAACTGGAAAAACATCTTTGTCAATGGCACCTCAGACAAAGGCCTTATTATTAAAATCTTCAATATCCTGCTAGCTTTCAAAAGGACAAAAACTACAGTAATTACCCAGTGAGGAAGTGGTCAAAGGACTTGAACAAAAGTTTCACAAGGGCAAATATCTGAAAGGCCACTAAACATATGGGAAAATGTTCTCAATAAGAGATATGCAAATTAAAACAATGAGATACCACATAGCACCCTCAAAGGTAGTCCAATTCAAAAATTCAGAAAACAACAAGTGTTGGAGAGGCTGTGGTGAGATAGGAACTCTCATCCATTGTTGGTGGACCTGTAGGTATGTACAGCCACAATGGAAATCAATTTGGCGATTTCTAAAACAGATTAAGCTACCATAAGACCCAACAATTCCTCTACTGGGCATATACTCAGATGTGAAAAACAAACCATGGCCAGACATCTATGTTCCTATGTTTGTCGTGGGACAGTTCACAACTGCAAGGAGTTGGAAACAACCCAAATTTCCATCAACATGCGAATGGATTAAAAAACTGTGGTAGACACATACAATGGATACTACACATCACTAAAAATTGGTGATGAACACATGAAGCATATTGCCACATGGGAAAAACTGGAGGAAATTATGCTAAGTGAAGTAAGCTAAGCACAAAAGGACAAGTACAACATGAATCTTCTGGAGGTAAACTTTAAAAAAAATGCAAAAGGCGCATACGGAAAAATCTACTGTATACAAACATTTCTGGTGTGAGGTCCAGGTAGTATTGCAGGGGCCAGACCAATTCCAGGGATACATACAGTAGCCAACTAAGAAGGAGGGGGGTAAAAAAGACACGAGTAGCCAGTGATCTGGGCATTAACCCACCCAAGGTGAGGGTACTATTTATATCTCCACACGGAAAGAGAGACAAAACTCCAACCTGGTGATCCGAGATGTGAATGCTACACAGCAGCATGAGGCAGGGAGCCACTAGAGAAATCTGAGGGACCAACCCCAATACTACATGAACTACATGGGCAGCCCTCCTCCCCCAGAAGAATTTACTGCAGCTCAGGGAGAGTGACATGTCTGATCAGAGCACACAGGAGCAAAGGAAGGGGGAGGAAGAGAGTGGAGCACATCCTGGCCTACAAGGCCTTGAGGATGATATCCCAGTTCAGAGAATCCAGTGCATGGTGGCTGGCCCCACCATGAGACACGACATCCCTCACTGACTCATAGCCCTATGAGGGACAACACTGGAGACACAGTACGGGAATGGCACCTGATCTGACCCCACCACATCAAGATAAAACACTAAGGGTGTACAACAGAACAGCAAAGGGATCAGAGCAATGAAGTCCTCAGAGAATACCAAAAATAGACTTTGGAGCCAGGGCATGATACCTCATCTGAATGGACCAAAGAACACTCATAAAGATCCACAAATAATCCTTGAACTAATTACAGGTTTTTCTTCTCTTTTTATGGTCATTTTTGGTTGTTGTTTTGTTTTCTCTTGTTGGTTCATTTTGCTCTAGTTTGCTTTCTGTGCATATTACTATCTCTGCAAGTCTATCTAGATAAGATAGGTAGAATAAACAATTTGGAGGAAAAAACAATGGGATTGATGGTTCCAGGGGTACAGGGAGAAGGGAAGGTGGGGTAAAGGAAGTAGGTGTTGACAACCCAGGGAAAAGAAAACAACAAATGATCCAAAATTGATAGTAAGGAGGGTGTATGAGACCTGGTAGGGGTTGATCAAAGGCAATGTAACCAATAGGAATTACTGAAACCCAAATGAAGGCTAAACATGATAGTGGGACAAAAGAAAATCAAGGAAAGAACTAGGTGGCAAAGGACATTTATAGAGGTCGAAATACAGGTATGTACATATGTCAATATATTTATGTGACCGGGGTAAATAGATCTGTGTGTATATATTAATGGGTGTAGTATTAAGGTAGGAGATGGAGATTGGACCTCTACTAAAGTACTTCCTCAATTCAAGAACACTTTGTTCTATTAAACAGTCATTCTGTGATGTTCACCTTCCCAACACAATCACAAAAGACAAAGTGGTGCTTAAGCAAATGTGGTGAAAAAAGTTGATTGTGTCTGACTATCAAAGGATAAGTTGTCTGAGGTCATAAAGGCTTGAAGATAAATAAGCAGCCATTTAGCTGAGAAGCAACAAAACCCACATGGAAGAAGCACACTAGCCTGTGTGATCACAACGTGTCACTATGACCAGGGCATCGAAGGACAAAAAAACATATCATTGTGAATGTGGTAGAACGCGGAGTGGGGACCTGAAGCCCATCCGTAGGCAACTGGACATGCCCTTACAGAAGGGTCATGGGGAGGAAATGAGCCAGCCAGGGTATAATATAGCAGTGATGAAACATACAACTTCCCTCCAGTTCTTTAATGCTTCCTTCCACCGACTCTGATGATCCCAATTCTACCTTACAAATTCATCTAGACCAGAGGAATATACACTTGTATGTATAAGAACATGAAACACAGGCAATCCAGGACAGATAAACATCTCAAGACCAATAATGAGATTAGCAATAGCAGGTGGCAAAAGGGAAGGTGAGTTAGAAATGGGGAACCGATCACAAGTATCTACATATAACCACCTTCCTGTGGACGGAAAACATAAAAGAGGGTGAAGGGAGATGTCAGACAGTGTAAGACATGAAAAAATAATAATTTATAAATTATCAAGGGATCCTGATGGAGGGGATATGGGGAGAGAAGGGGGAAATGAGCTGATACCAGGGGCTCAACTAGAAAGTAAATGTTTTGAGAATGATGATGGCAACAAATATACAAATGTGCTTGACACAAGGGATGGCTAGATGGATTGTGATGAGTTGTATGAGCCTCCAAGAAAATAGTTTTAAAAACAATAAAAAAATAAAGGGAAGGAAAACCTTTCACTCTCTTTGCCCTTCTGTCCATGGCTCTGTCAGAGCCACAAGGAATTAACGCAATTGTGAGGAACTGGAGTCTTTGCTGAAAATATGGGCTTATGCAGAGCAGTGCAAATAGATATGTTATAACATATCATTTAGAAATCATTCCCATTTAGTTCCTTTGCCTATTACAGTGGTTCTCAACTTTCCTAATGCCTCAACCCTTTAATCCTATCAAAGGATAGGTCATCTGGTGTTGTAAAGGCTTGAAGATAAACAAGCGGCCATCTAGCTGGAAAGCAACAAAAACCACCTGTGTAATCATGAGGTGTTGATGTGATCAGGCCATCAAAGAACAAAAAAACATATCATTATGAATGTGGCAGAGTGCAGAGTGGAGACCCAAAGCCCATCTGTAGGCAACCGGACTTCCCTTTACAGAAGGGTCATGGGAAGGAGATGCAGGGTGCAGTATAGCAGTGATGAAACATGTTGTGGTGACTTTCCAACCATACAGTTATTTTTGCTGCTACTCCGTCACTGTAATTTTGCTACTGTTAAGAAATTGGCAACTTCTGTGAAAGAGTCATTCAAATCCCTAAAGGGGTCGGGACTCATTGGTTGAGAACCATTAGTTCAGGATCACTTATCATGCATGAGGCATTTTAAACCCACTGCCACAGCCTGGTGAGGCAGAGTGAAAGTGCCCCTCCAGGTTTCCGAAGCTGTAAATCTTGATGTGAGCCAACAGCCTCATCTTTCTTCATTGGAGTGGTGGTAATTTTAAATTGCTGATCTTTCGGTTCACCGCTCAATGCACAGCCCAGGACACCAACATGCTTCTTTGCCAGGTACTTTCATGGGCGGGGGTGGGGGGTGGGAGGTGGGGTGGGGAGGGTTTGAGCACGATACACACCCCGCCACCTTAGAACTTCCAGAGCAAGAGAAGAGGCAAAATGAGAAAATACATCACAGAAGACTGTCCACCACATATCTGCTAGCCTATCCTCCCATGATGGCTTACATGTTCCCAGGATGCCACCAGTATCTCAAATGATCAGTGTGTGGCTGTCAGTTTCCAGTGCAGTGTACAGACTAAGACAGACTAGAAAGAAAGTCCTTGTGATCTAATTCTGAACACTTAACTTCACAGCTAGTGGATATCCAGCAGAGCATTGTGTGTATCTGCTGGAGGTGAGTTCTTGAGTGGAAGGCACTGGACAAGCCAACAATCATGATGGCAGCTCAGAATTGTGCAGCATAGCATCCTGCTGCTCTCCAAGGGCTTTCCATATGCTGGAGAGGACTCCTCAGTAACTGACAACAATGTGTCAAAATGTAGACCACACAAGGATTGTTCCTGCTCAGAATAAGGCTCCCCATCTTTGAGTTCTGTGACCTTGGTCCTTTGATCACTCTTTTGCCACTGTGTGACTAGTTCATTCATTCATTCACTAGTTCATGCTGTGCTTCTTTGCTGGACCCAGTGTTAGAGGAAATGCTGAAATTTAGCCTTGTCTGAGTTTCCAGCAGAGCTGTCTGTGTAGAACTTCTCCCTCCCTTCACAGGCTCTGAAGGCAAGGTTCTGATACCTCTTCAGATCACACAGAGTCCTTTGGAGCTGGTTGACTGTGACATTGGACTTTCTGCCTCGGTGGAGCAGACAGTCCCGAAGCCTCTCCTCTCTGCTCAGGATTCCGTGCTGGGAACTTCCTCTTTGGAGCACACAGGGACTTCATCCCTTTAAGATCTACATCCCCTGCAAGCCAATTGGGAAACACTGTCCTAGCTGCAGGCAAAGGTGATTTCTGTTCACACACACTGAGTTCACCGACTGCCATCTAAGAGTTGGGATTTGAAGCGGATTTTTGCAAAACACCCCCCCATCGCTACCACCTTAAATCCACCGAAGTCTGTATTTTAAAGGAAAAATAGAATTCATTTTCCTGATTTGTTTGCACTTAACTCATCACAATGTTGTTTTGCAAGAGCTGATGTGCAAGAAGCCTTTTCATCAGCTTTTTGAAGAGTTCTTTTCTCTTCAGGCGGATAAAAAGAGTCAGTGTTTGCCAAGGGTAAACAAACTAAGCCTTTAGGTAGGGAAAGATAAAATCAAAGCCTATTTCTAAAGCCTGAACTCTGCAGAGGTCAAGGAGGTTTGAAACATACAGCCCCACTCAGCTGTCAGGAAAGGAGTGATGGCCACTTGTGGTCTTCAGGGCTGAAGCTGGAGAGGTCAGCTCTCCCCAAGCAAAGCTTAGAGAATGTTCCAGACAAGGTGTGTACTTGCTACAGCCAATAAACATCCCTAATGATGCTGGTGACAAAAGCCTGCATTTGGAGCCTTGTTTTCTCTCTTCTTTTGATGCTGTTTCTCTCCGGTGAAAAGATCAAAGCAATGAGGTTACTTGTTTTCCATTCACAGGCAGCAGTTCTTTGAAGTAAATGTGTGTGTATGTGTGTCCTTTTCTCCTTAAGGAAGAGCTTTTATAATCAGAGGCTTACTTTACACATTTCTCTAATACTAGTTCCTTGACAGGCAGGTGCCCAAATGTCTCTGGATGCCCCTCCTTCTGATTTCTACCTTGATGCGTGCTACAGGGTGGATTTTCATGTGCCCAGGATGGTGGAGAACATCTAAAGGCCACATGATCCATTCAACCAAAACATGAAAAAGAAGGCGCAAGAGCTCACCTGAAAAGAAAAAGAAAGCAGGGCATTTTGAAAAAGACCTGTGTAGTCACAGCTTAAGGCAGTCTTGCTTTTTTTTTTTTTAAGTATCAAAATAACTCCATTAATGATCATCTCAGAGCAAAATGATGCTGAAAGCTTGTTACTATGGTTCTTGCTCCCACAGGTAATTCAAATATTCTTATAAAAAGTAATAGAATAGTGAATAAAAAAGAGACAGAAGTCAAGTTGAATATCATTTCTTCAGGTGCTTATCAGTGGCATACTGTATAAAACCTGAGATTCTCCAAGAATGAGTAATTTTCTAATGGAGGATAAATAATTAATAATAATACCTAATGTGTACTGAGCAGGTACTATGTACCAGTCATTGGACTATGTGCTTTCATGCATTATCTTTTTAAGTTTTTATGTTAAACCTGTCAGGTAGGTGCTATTGTTAGTCTTATGTTGCAGGAGAAGAAAGTCTGACTCAGAATACACAAGGTCAATGGATTCAAAATGGCAGGGCCAGACTCAACCCCAGGTCTCGTTGATGCGAGAGCCCACGCTCTTAACCATGGTACTGTGCTATGTGGTTTATACTTTTCCTCATCCTAGCTCTAGATCTGCTTTTGCTGTTCAAAGGCTAACATCACCTCTGTCCTGGTTAAGAACCTAGTAATAATCTAATTGATTTGGGTGAAATCCCTCATTCACTGTAAATTGATCATTGTTTCACAGAAGGTTTCATACATTGTCCCAAGTCTCTATTCTACAGAACAATAGTATATATTTACTTTTTATTATGATTTTGGAATAAAAACTTTAGCAGGGCTATCAAACCCATCACATAAAATTTGGGCATTTTGTCCTATAAATTATATATAAAAAACGTTGTTGCAAAATTAAAGATCCCAGATCATTCACTGAGAGGAGCTTCCAGTACGTATTCAGTTCTAGCATCTCCCAGATTTCCTGTCAAATTATTTTAGGGTGATCCATTTGCAATTGTCGTGTGTGTATACCAAGTCTGTATGGATCAACTTCCAACATTTTTTAAATGATTTTTACCTTTGTGTCCCATGTAATCTGCAGCTATTATCACTTCTTGTCTTAGCACATTTAAAATACTTCTTGTTGTGGTTTGGGTGAAAGGTTATAAAGCAAATTGATCTTCCCTTTAACAAGTCATACACGTGTTACTTCATGACATTGGTTGCAATGCCCCCTGCAGCAGCATTCTACCCTATGTTCACATTTCCATCACTCCTTCATGCCTAGTCCATCTGCTCTCTGTGCTTTAGCCCTGGGAAAATGGCTGTCCTTTTTCTCTTTTGTGGTCGTTTGTTCCAGGCAAACAGCAGTGAGTGCAGCCCCAGGTCTGAAGAGTGGGTCAGAGTCAGAGTCTGAGGCCCTCAGTTCCACCAGGCTCTATTCAACTAGCAAGCTTGATCTTTTAACATTTTATTTAGAGTTTAGTCCCTCAGTTCCCTCCCACTCTATGCAGGACCCTCTTACTATGATTGCTTTCAGACAAGTCACCAGTTGTGGCTGGGCACCATTGAGTTCTTCTGGTCTCAGAGTCATGGAGGCTTGAATTTCACAGGCCGATTAGTTGTCTTGACTAATTGTTTCCATGTATCTTTTATTTTTGCCCCAAAGAAAAACAAATAGTTGCATCTTAGAGGACCATTCACAAGTTTTTAAGGCCTCAGTCACTACTCCTTAAATTAGGGGGTCAAACATGGTCTTTGTGGACTGTGTTATGTACATTGACCTTGATTTGTCCCAAAGGACTCTAGTCACATGCTCCCAAGCCTAGAGACTCATTCCCTGAAGATGTTTGATTATAGCTAAGCTGTTTTCATGATGTTGTCCCCAGATACTCTACAACCTACTCATGGATATGCAAATGTGTTAGGTCAAGGTGTCTAGAGAAACACACCAGCGACACTCATCTATTTACAAGAAAGTGCTTGATATCAATAAGAAATTATATATCAGAAAGGCATTCCAGCCCAGTCCAACTCAATTTGATAAGACCTATCGTAGTCCTTAATTCCCTCTTCAGACTCATGTAGCCATGCGCCACTGATGGAGGCAGAGTCACAAAGATCTAAAGTCAGTAAGAGCATGGCAGGGTGTTGACAGCTTTCAGGACTGAGGGACCCACATGGGTCTGGAGAGGCAGGCGGAGTCCCAGCAGACAGAGAGGTGAAGTGGCAGAGAGAGGGGCAGGTTCCAGGGTCCCTCATTCTCATACAAAAGACCACACCCCTGAGGAGGGGTCATCAAGTTGTCACCTGACAGGTTTGATTTGATCCCTGGTTGACATAATATCATCCAACTACCATAGCAATGGAACTTCAAAATGTTCAAAGAAAAGTGAAATTAAAAGATAATGGAATTTTTCATAAACATTTTGAAGTCCCTGTGTATTTGAAGCATGTATAAACCATATGAGAACATTTCCTCTGTCAAGCCTATAGGTTCCTAGCTATAAGCTCAATGGTGTTCCACGCCTATTAGCTTGACTGTCTATCCCTGTATTCACTCTTAGATTACTACTATCACTTTGGGATTACTTGTGCAATCCTTTTTTCCTTCGTTATCTTCAATTCTTGTGCTCCTTTCATTAATACCCCTTCACTGTAGAATGCCTTTTCCATTTTCTACCCTCTAGTTCAGTGTTTCTCAACCTTCCTAATGTCATGACCCTTTAATACAGTTCTCATGTTCTGGTGACTCCCATAAAATTATTTTCATTGCTACTTCATAACTGTAATTTTGTTATGGTTATGAATCAGACAACCCTGTGAAACAGTAGTTTGACTCCTCCAAAGGGGTTGAGATCCAAAGGTTGAGAACTGCTACTGTAGTGATTTTCCTTCTCTCCCCCCTTGTATGCCTGGTGATCTTCAAAGAATGTTTTTTTTTCTGTATTTGAATATTTTCGTGCCTTTTTATAGTAGGGATCTCATGAAGTATTTTTCCTTCCGTGACTGACTAATTTCACTAAGCATAATGTTCTGCAGGTTCATCTATGCCACAACGTCCTTTCCAGAGTCATCATTATTTTTCAACACTGTGTAATATTCCATGGTGCGTATGTACTATAGTTTGTTTATCCATTCATTTGCTGATGAGTACCAAGCTATTTCTATCTTTTTGCTATTATAAGTAATGCTTCAATGAACATGGGTTTGCATAGGTCTATTTGGAGCTCAATTTTTATTTCTGTAGGAGGTATACCAAGTAGTGAGATATCTGGGTCATATGACAATTCTATTCCCAATTCTTAAGAGATATCATATTGCTTTACATAGTAATTGCACCATTTTACACTACAATGAGCAATGTATGAGGAATAAGTCTTTGTTATTTTCTGTTTGTTTGAGTTCAACTTTGTTATTAGTTCTGAGGAAAAATGATACCTCATTTTTAGTTTGATTTTGCATGTTTCTAATGGCTAACAGTCATAAGAACTTCTTCATGTATATGTGAGCTCCTTATATTTGGTGTTATATTCATGTCTTATGATCATTTTAAACTTAAATTGTTTGCCTTTTTATTGTTGATATGTTGATGTGTTCTATGAATTTTACAAATGAATCTTTTTTCCCAGTCCATACAACTAAATTTAAATAAATTACTTGCAAAAAAATGATTTTAAAAAACTTTATACAAAAAAAATCACTTGCCAAATCACCACAATAGAAAATCTAGAGCTAACCTTTGTTGTACTAAGTTATTACTGCATGAAGATGTGTGTGATTGTTAGGTTTTGTGTCAAGTAAGCTGAACCAGAATTCTCCGTCATTTGGCAGTAATCCCCCATGGTGTGACCTAACATAAGGTAATTAACTCCATGATGGGGTGTGTTATGAAGTCAAGCAATTGTGGGAAGATTAGCATAGAGCACAGCCCCTTACTCAGGTCACAGCCTTGATGCATGGTAAGGTCTTTTCTTTAGTTTGACCTACTTCTCATCTATGCTGACAGTATCGGGAAGCTAGTCCACTTCTTGTTGGTTCTAGATCCTCCTTCTGACTCATTGACCTCTATTATTTTGGATTTCAGTCAACATTTTGCTATATTTGGATTTGACCTCTGGCTCATTAACCTCTAACTTTTTGGATTTGAGTCAAAGTTTGCCAACCCTGGAAGCCACCAGCAGCCTGTCATCTGACCTGCCAACCTTGGATTCCTTGAACTCTGCAGGCACACATCATATTTACTGACCTTGGCTTCATCCACCTCTACATCCACCAGATTGTGGTCTTCCTCCTTCATCTTCTTGCTTCCTGGTTGGTCTTGTTGCTCCATGGCTCATCAGCCTCCATAGCTAAGTGAGTCAGTTGAAGTCTGTAGCTTAACATCTAACTTGAATTAGACTGGATTTACCTGCTTCTCTAATTGTGTGAGCTACTTTCTTCATAGATAGATAAATTTCTCTTACTTATATATAGATATAGATATTGTGCTAAGTACTATCAAGTTATTTCCAACCCTTATCCACCACAGAGTGAAAAACTGCCCAGTCATGGCAGGAACAATCGTTCCTGTGCTTGAGCCCATTGTTGCAGTCACAGTACCAACCCACCTCACTGAAGACCTTCCTCTTTTTTGCTGTCCCTCTATTTTATCAAGCATGCAGTCCTTCCCCAGGCCCTGGTCTCTCCTACACATCCCAAGCATGTATAATGAAGCACCACCACCTTTTTTCTCTAAGGAGCACTCTGGCCATACTTCTTGCAAGCCAGATTTGTTTGTCCTTTTGGCAGTCCATTATACTCCCAATTTCTTCTCCAGCACCATAATCCAAAGATATTGATTCTTCTTTGTTCTTCCTTATTCAATGTCCAACTTTCACATGCATATGAAGCAAATGAAAAAGACCAGGACTTGGGACAGTCAAGGTAATATCCATGCTTTTCAACATTCTAAAAGTCCAAAAATCTTGTACTGTAAATTTACCCCAAGTACTGACTGTGGAGTCAAACAAGACAAAGTTCTTGACAAGTTCAATCTTTTCTCCATTTATCATGATGTTACCTACTGGTCCAATTGTGTGGATTTTGGTTTTCTTTACATTGAATTGTAATGCACACTGAAGATTGCAATCCTTGGTATTTACCAGCAAGTGCTCCAAGTCCTCCTCCCTTTCAGCAAGCAAGGTGGTGTCATCTGCATAGCACAGGTTGCTAATAAGCTTTAATCATATAATTCTGCATCTCTGATTAGTTGCTCAGTATACAGATTGAATAAGTATGATGAAAGGATGCAGCCCTGATGCACATCTTTCCTGATTTTGAACCATGCAGTGTGCTCTTTTTCTGTATGCACACCTGCCTCTTGATCCACGTACAAGCTCTGCATGAGCACAAAGAAGTGCTCCAGAATCTCCACTCTTCCCAAGCCAGTCATAGTATGTCCATTTGTTGTACTCTGGTGGCTTATGCATTGCTGAGAACTATGCCACTGGTATCACAAATGCAAGAAGGGTCACCCAAAGTGAACAGGTTTCAGCGGAGCTGCCAGACTAAGAAACAGACTACGAAGGAATCAGCTGCCCACTTTACAGGAAATAGCCACTGAAAGCCTTATTCATATCTTTTTATTATTATTATTGGAGTGGCTTCTCTGGAGAACCCAAACTAATGTGTGTTATTGCAGCCAGTGTTCGTTTTTAATATTTAGTAAGGATTTTCTATTTCCCTTTGGGATCAGGCCAATGCATCGGAAGTAGGCAGATGTTGGGCTGAGCCCCGGTGGCGTAGTGGTTGTGCGGCCCACTGGGATGGAAGTTCAATTCCAGCTCCACGGAGTAAAGGCTGGGTCTCCTACTCTCACCACCAGAGGATGGTGATGCCCAAACAAACAAACAAACAAACAAAAAACCCAACAACAACAGAAGTAGGCAGATGTCTCTTCAAGGAAATACTATAGAACTTGGTAAAACTGGAACATTCAGACTCACTGAAGCAAAGAAATGTCCCATTAGAAGTAAATAATAATAATAATTTATATTTTATTAGAGGTTCACAAGGGTGGGAGGGTGGGAGAAGGAGGGAAAAAAAGAGGAGCTGTTACCAAGGGTTCAAGCAGAAAGAATATGTTTTGAAAGTGATGATGGTAACATATGTACAAATATGTTTGATACAATTGTATTATGGATTGTCATAAAAGCTGCAAGAGTCGCCAATAAAATGATTAATTTTTAAAAAGTGAATATCTGATACCTGATGCATTCACCCTCCTCCGAGAATCTACCAAAACACACACACACACACACACACACACACACAAAATCATCGAGTTGATTTAAACTCATAGAGACTCTATTGGGCAGAGTAAAATGGTTCCTTAAGTTTTCTGAGATTGTAAGTCTTTATGGGAGCAGACACCTTCATCTTTCCCCAACAGAGTAGCTGGTGGTGTTGAATCACCAATCTGACAGCACCCCAACACTTACACCACTACATGATCTGGGTTTTTTTCTCCAGAGAACAATTTTCCCCTGTATATCCTTTGGAAAATTGTTCCACCATCATCCCAGACAAGTCCAAACCAAAAAACTCCCTGCCATTGGACTCATGAAGCGGAACCAAAACCCCCATTGGTACGTGAGTCTTGATTGGCCTTGGCCAACCAGGACCTTGACTACAGTAACTCATGAGTGAAACACAAAAACAACGAAGAAACATCACTGACACTTTGCCTTCTAGCAAAGAATAGACCTCTTTCTTTTCAAAACTGCAATCATAAAGAATCATGTTGCATCTGTGAAACATAACTTGAATATGTACAGAGGACAGAATGTTGAGACAAATATTGGATTGCCCCACTATTATAGAAAAAAATTAAGACTAATTATACACACAGAAAGTTAAGTTCTTTGATGGTTACCAGGGAAAAGAGGAGAAGAAGGAATCGATTTCTGTAACCACTTGTTCCTTTTGGTGATGGGAAAGATAAGAACAAATTTAAGTGAAGTCATTGCACCTTAATAGAGACAAATAAAGGCTTCAAGAAGTACACAAGAAAAGCGGAAAGTTAATTTCAGTAAAAGTTATATAATTTGCCCCAACTTTTGTACCAACAGTCTAAAAAATGTGTGTGGTTACATAGGTAGATATAGAAGCATATGCAAAGGCATATGTGAATAACTGCATAGAGTTATCTGTGTTATACATGCTTGGATGTGTTGAATATGTAACCACAAAGGCATGCAAAAAACACATAAGGAAGCTCAGTTACAAATCAAAGTAACACAGGATTGGTTTACTTGGTTGAAAGTTGTGGGGGAATGGTCTTAGGGACAACTGGGTTAATTTGCATAACATAATTCACAAATATAATGTTCTGCATCTTAGTTTGTTGAGTAGTATCTGGAGTTTTAAACAATTTCAAGTGGCCACATAAAACACAACTGCACCTCACAGTGCCACCAGAGCTTCTTATAAGAATTGGTCTTTTCTTGTGTAGAGCAGAAAAGAACAAAAGAAATCAAAGATGCTTCCTACTCCCACCAGGGCAGTGATGCCACACACACACACACACACACACACACACACACACAAAGGAATCAAAGATGCAAAGAAGAAATTAATTCACGGAGCTAATAACCCACATAAATCACAGCACCTTCTAACCTGAAGCCAAAGAACTAGATGGTGCCCAACTACCACTACTGACCATTATGAACAGGTATACAATGGATGGAAAATGTAGACCCAAACTGTCAGGCTAAATAAAAGGCTAGACCTACTGGACCAATAGAGTCTAGAGCAGTGGTTCTCAACCTTTCTAATGCTGTGATCCTTTAATACAGTTCTTCATGTTGTGGTGACCTCTCAACCATAAAATGATTGTTGTTGCTACTTCATAACTGTAATTTTGCTACTGTTATGAATTGGGCAACCACCTCCAAAGGGGTCAAGACCCAGAGTTGAGAGCCGCCGCTGTAGATGATGATGCTACAGCATGGCGAGCCTCTCAGAAAGGGGGTGGTTTTGAAGGACTTCATCTCATTATCTGGATCATTACTGACCAAATGTCTGGCCTTCTCCCCAGATCAGTTTTTGTGACAATGATCCCCACATTGCTCAACCAATGTGAGTTGAATCTTCAGTCCTAAATCATGAAATATTGTTATTTCATTCAGTCAAACATTTGATAGTTCCCCCTGAGTTTGATGGAGTAAAGGAGGCTAGCAATTTGTTTGAATTTGAAATTGGACCAAGGAAAACACCATACTGAAAATGCTTATTGAAATGTGCACATTACACTCTGCCACATGAAGACCTTTTCTTCCTCTCTCACAAAGGTCAAAACTTCCAGACTAAGCCTAACTATAGTGGTGCAATCACTCCTGCAATGATAATTGCATCTCAGCATTCAGGAAAAACCTCAAGCTATACCACTAATGATTAGTAAAGAAATCCATCGAACCGTTTACAGGTGTTGTATTAACTTGTGCACCCTGTATTACTCATTATGTAAGTTGACTTATAATCACTTATCTGAATGCAGTACATTTTCGTGTGGATGTAGAAAACAACACATGAAATTGTAAATTTAAGTCCTTTCACTAGCTACTGTAGTGTTTTGACTATCACTGAGCTTTCCCCATGACTTGGGCCTCCCTGGGCCCTTTACACATCAGGGTATGCTGAACCTGGTGGGTAAGGAAGGACTTTAAAAAAGTAGACCATTAATTGTAAATAGAAACTCATGTTAGTGGACATGTGGGGGCGTCTGCTTTTCTTCTGTTGAGTCACTCCTTTTTCATATTTGCTGTACAGCCATTTGTTGCCATCCCAGCACCGCAGAGCATTGTTCTATGCACAGGGGAGTAAAGCCTGCCTGGTCCTGCAGAGCAGCCACGTGGGTTCCATAGCGTGCTCCTTGGTTGATGTTCAAGAAGGAGCTCACCAGAACTTCCTTCCTAGTCTGCCAGTCTACAAGCTCTGCTGAGGCCGGTTTCATACTATTTGCAACATGTGGCTGTCCATAGGGTGTGTAGACAAGGGACCGAACCCATATCTTCATATGAGAGTGTTCTACTACTGAACGTCCAATGCCCCTGACTCATCTACCTTTCCTTTTTTTGGGTGGTGGGGGGGCCATCACTGCTCTCTGGTGGTGGGAGTAGGAGGCCCAGCCCCACTGCTAGAATTGAACCTCCATCCCAGTGGGCTGCAGTCCTGCGCACAACCACTACACCACCGGGGCTCAGCCCTGTCATCTACCTTTCCTATTCAAATCAATTTGCTTTTATGGCAAATGAAATAGATAAACAACAAAGTAACAATGGCCCAACCCAAAGAGAATGAAAAAGAGGGAGAAAATGTATTTGCTCAGATAACCAAAATATTCTGGGTTACATCTAGAGTGACTGAACTGAGGGGCTTGAAACTGTACCACCAGTTTATACCAATCTCATTCTCTCAGTCTCATAATCTGTCCATTTCTGCGGCCACTTCAGGCATTCTTGCAGCAACTCACACTCTGACCACAGTTTCAAAAATAGCAGAAAAGCGAACCGACTCTTTCCCAAGTCTTGGCTTGGCTCACACACCCATTTCAAAAGCTGTCAATGTGAGGAAGCCCATGCTCAGATTTGCCAGATGCATATTACTTATACCCTAGCAGCCCTGGTAGTACAGTGGGTTATATGCTGGGCTACCAACTACAAAAGCTCATCTCTCTGAGGGAGAGAGATGAGACTTGCCACTCCAGTAAAGACTTACAGCCTTGGAAACTCACAGGGGTAGTTCTACTCTGTTTGATAGGGTCACTGAGAGTCAGAATGAATACAATGGCAGTAGGTTTTGTGGAATATATGGACCAAGGAATAATTCTGTTTCCTTTAGAAATGAGAACAGACACTGGCTAGGTGACTGCATTCATCAGGGTACTCAACATTAGGTGCTGTAACAATGCCCATCCCGATGTTCATGGCTGCACAACAAACTGTTTTTTACTCGTGCACAGCTAACACAGAGATGTCTCTCTTTGGCAAGTCTTCCTTGTAGACGACCACCACCTACTGACTTTGGAATCCCACTTCTTCAATCCCAGGGATGCTGCTATCCTTATACCATGGCCTCCAAGATAGCTGTGGAGGGAGAAAAGTGGGCTGGAAAAGATTTAACTGCTCTCAGCTGCCCCAGCTTCAAAATTACACATCAAGCTTCCTTGATATATATGGATAGGTTTATATAGCGAGAGGAAAATAATAGCTAATTAGTTCACACAGCAGTTCAACTCACTTCTATGGAACAGTGAATATACTGGAAGTCCTTCAACTCACATGGGCTCCTAGATCCAACGTCAAGGAAGCAGCCAGCAGAGTCTGCCCACAGGCAGGAAACAGCAGGACGGGTCACCAACCGTCAGTAGCTGGGGAGTTTGGCAAAGCAGGTCCATATGGGATATTAAAACCAAGCAATGCAAGGTGACAGGATCCACCAGCCTCAAGCTCAAGCAATGTACACACCAGCAGCGTGGTGAAACCGGTCTCTAAGGAGTCTCAAGCTCTGCTAACAGGACCCATGAGCTGGCATGGATCACAGGTTGAAGCAGAGAACTAGCTAACACAGCAACATGATCCAGCATGCTCTGGTCACAGAAAGCAAGAGAGTGAGGGTGGGCCTTGCAGAGCTATTGGTCAATTTGCCTTCCAAAGGAAACTGTAACCTGATTAATCCCATGTAGTCCTCTTGGCCAGGTTGTTTAATACACAGAACTGTCAATTTGTCCTGCTCTCGCATGATAGGTGAGCTGGCTCTACCTACTACTTGAGCAGAGGTGGTCTGGGGAAAAGGAACAGCTTTCCCAGGTCACTCACTGCTTAGTAAGTGATTGTGGATCTTACTACATGTCTCTAAAAGGGATTCTTGCTTTCCTCGATGACAAGAAACCTCCACCACCACCACTACTACCAACTGACCAAAGCTTGCTCTCACCAAACACAGTGTAATAGAAATATGGTAGATTTTATAGCCAGATAGACCTAAGTTAAAATCCTAGTCCCATCTCTTTCTAGACTGGACAAGCACTTGTGTTCTCTGAGCCTCAGTTTTTCCTTATGGCAACATAGATCAAACACTCCATAAGCGATAGATGCCAAAGCTCATATCATGAGAGTGTATTGCAACACTGGTGATACAATTTTCCCGGAGTGACTGATAGTTTATTACCTGAAGGCTCCAAGAATATATTTTTACTATTTTGAAAAATATGTACATTTTTTCATTAAAGACAAAAGTCAATGAGAACTATACACCTTCTCAAAGTGCGAAAAGGCTTATTTTTTTAGAGGTGAACTCACCTTCATATAGTAAACATTTTACTCTCAGAAAATACTTTTCTGATTCACTAATCACAGCTCTTGCTAAAACTTGGCCAGCTAAGCTAAAAATTTTAAAATAAAGACAGACTAGTTTTTCTTCAGGTCTTGAGCAAAGATAGGAAGAGGGTCCACTCTTGGAGATAACTAAATTCCAGGGCCTTTGCCATCCCACGGCTGATGAGCTGCCACTTAGTGGGAGAATTCTACTTTGCCCTTCAAACAAAACAAAAAATAAACTTACTGCCATTGAGTCAATGCTGACTCATATCATTGTGAGTTTCTAGCTGTTGACCTTGCAGGTTGAAGCCAAATCAGGTAGCATGATGCCACCAAGGAAGGATCCTCCTTTGAACAAGTGAGACTCAAACCTTTGGGTTCTTAAGTGTTGTGTCTGGAGCATTATTAAGGAAACTCTGTAACTGCAAGCTACTGTTTCCTCTCAGCAGAAACAGAGCTCTTTGCAGACACAGCTGTGGCCACTTCTAGCTGGAATGGATCAGGAAACCAACTTGACTTCTAACACAGCAGACAGTCACCCCAGTGTTGCTCCCTGCTGATGCGTTCCAGCCTAGGCAGCCTCTTCTCCTCAGGTCTTTATTCCTTTCTTAACCCATCAAAACATCTCTGTGGCAGAGTTCATCCCCCCCAACCAGGTTGAAACTGTGTCCTGATTGCCCATGATAGAATTTTTCAAATAACAACAGGTCCCTTTAAAAGAGGCAGTTTTGAGTCAAAATTCTTGTTTCAACACAGGAACTCATCTAATAATTCTGATGAAGTGAGTCAGTATTTTTAATTGCCTCATAGACGTGAAAGTTGGACAATGAGTGAGGAAAATTTCAGAAGAATTGATGCATTTTAATTATGGTGTTGGCGACAAATTTTGAAAATACCACAGACTGCTAGAAGAACAAACAGATCTGACTTTGAAGAAGTACAACCAAGATACTCCTTAGAATGGAGCATAGTGAGACATGGTCTGACACACTCTGAACATGTTTTCAGAAGGAACCAATCCCTGGAAAAGTGCATCATGCTTGTCAAGAGGATATCA